>RCAB01000599.1:0-34300 GCA_003640385.1 Setaria digitata | reverse complement strand
TATTATATTATATTATATTATATTATATTATATCATATATTTATATATTATATTTGTTGCTGTTTTCATCTGATTGTGTATAATATTCCGCTTACTGTTTATTGTCTCCTTCTGATTTGATTTTCAGCGATATATATGGTGCAACAATAACGCCATTAGGTTCACGGTTTGTTTTCCATATTCGAACTTAATGGTAATTAGGTTCGATTCAAAAACGTCCCTATTTTCAAGCAATATTTCCTTAGAACAGAATTGAGAATTTTTTTTAGTGAGGTTTGTCTACGGAATCTTGGTTTGTCTTCAGAATGGTATACCAGAAACGGTTGCAATAAATGTCAACGGTAAAAGCAGGGAACAGCATACAGCATTTTTCCATCCATTGGAATCAAGTGGCAAATCGATCGCTGATGGAGTAGAACTTGAAGGGGAATTAATAAAATATGATGAAACGAAAGATGAAAAAGCAGAAGGACTTGAGGTGGAAGGAAAAACTGATGGTGTAGCGAAGGATGAGAGGAATGGAGAACTTAAATCGAAGGAGAAAATATATGGCACAACGAAAGGTGACAGAGGCGAAAAGTATGAGAATGAGGATAACCTAGTGCTTTGGCTTAAACCACTTATTAGTTCACTGATGATTGAATTGAAGAAACAGTTTGCTGCGAACAAACAAGGTCTTAGTTTGTACGGTGCTATGCAACGTGCTATTGGCGATTTTTGGGCTTTTTTCATTAATGCAGTTAAATCATTGAATAATCTTACTGATTTGTTGTTTTCACCAATGTTGGCCGTTTTCCAACCTCCACCCATCTAATAACTCCTTATAAATAAAGGTGAGAGGGATTTATAGCGAATTAAACTTAGAAAACTGATTCTAAAAACAAAATCATAAAATTCAATGATACATCACCAACATAAATTATAGGCCGCAAGAAGGATTATAATTGATCATATTAATATTAAAAATAAGAATCATCATAATCATAAGAATCATGGAGGATCGTAATAATGATCATAATTGCTGCATAGTATTTAACGATTAATTACGCATTATTTAGACTCATTTAGAGTGACCCTTTTTTTTCCTTTTAAAAACTTACAGATTTGAAGATAGATGAATATTTTCATTATTAAAGTCTTTACTATTATTTCGTTCATTACTGTCTATAATTTACCATTTAATCCAATATATTCTAGAATAATGTAGTATTCTTGCGCATATAAAGCGATTAACCAATTTCTTTACCTTTTTTTTTGATGAACTACTCTGCTTATTTCTTTCTACTTAAGATGATCATGACATATTTTTTGGATCTAATAGTATCAGTTCAGATAATGCATCGCAAACAACTGTTAATCAATCATTTTTTTATTCTTTGAATTAATATTCCATTTACGAATTTGTTTTGTCATGAATGTAACTGAATTTATTTCTTCATGTAATTATTTTACTAATATGAGAATAAATTTATTTCAGTATTACTCCTTCGAACACTTAACAGAGCAGAACGGTAACGAAAAACAATGTTGTTATTTAAACATTTTTCTGTTGATACAAACTTTTCAATATAAATATTTTTACTGCCATCCAACATAATTCTATAGCGCAATGACATGTCCGGCAGCATTGTGTTTTGAGTTCTCTAAAAATAAAGTAAAATTTACTTTTATGTCAGATTTTTGAGAAATAAGTAATTTTGGTAATTTTTTTCTTGTATTCTGAATCATATCTTTCTGTATATTTCTACAAATTTCAACAGTTATTCTTATTAAATTTACAACGTTTCTTATTTGGCGATATGTTCCTTTACTGAAGAGCCCTCTTCTCTTCCCTTCGAGAATCATTCTTAAATCTCACGTTTCCATTATTCTATTTCTATCATTCGTTACATCTTGCTTACATAAATAATTGCTTAGAATTACAATAATACTAAGAAGAATTAACCGTTCAAGATATCAGTAGTGATTTCAATAAAACTTTCATTATTATTATGATTTCAGTCATGCAAATATGATTTATATTTGGATTATATATTAATAATAGAGAATGTTTATTCTACAGATGAGTGTCAAAGGATAAGAAGCAGTAGTGCAAAATATATATATATATACTCTAGAGAAACATTCTCCACTTCCAAATATTCCCATTTTGGACACCATATATTTTAGCCCTATCTTATGAGGCAAATGCTCGCCATACTTTTCATCCTTCTGACAATTCCGGATGTATACTTTTGTAAGGTATGTTTAACTGATAATAATAATTGTAAATTAATGGTAAGGACCGCTGACATTTTAAAAGCATAAGAACAAATCCACATATCCATGTATGTGCGAGATGCATTGTACTAAGAGAAAATCATCATAATTTAAGAATTAAATGTTTCCATCTCTTATCATTCAACTGATTCAGGATCTCGATATTTTGTCCATAAAATTACATTGCCAGATTATGTGTGAGAACTGCTGAATTAAAATGTCAAATTAATGTCGAATTTTATTGAATACAGTAATTTCAGCAGTTGATAGCTAATATTTTACAGACTACTGGTCAATCTTTCCTGTTTATAATCCCACCTATATTTCCTAACCGATAATTTTTCAGCAAATGGTTACGTTTTCTTTACAGCCAGTTCAATCAAAATCAACAATCATTAATAATGTAACAGTCGATGGAGCAATGAAAACAAGAATATTTCACGATGAATTACAATCACTGAATAAAATTATTGATGAGTTGAAAATCCAAATTGAAGGTCGAGAGAAAGGAACTAAAATGTATCTTGAAAACAGCAAAGCACTTTTGAATGCTGGCTTGCTTATCAAAGATTCGATTGATGTTATACGTGAAGGGAAAGATCCATTTTTAACATTATTTGCATTACCGTTATCCATTATATTCTACTTATTAGGCTTAAACGATGTTGGTGAAGTATTGACAAGGTTTGGATTAGCAAATCTGTTGGATATCGTCACGGATAAAAATTCAAGAGTTTGAACGATTACTTTGTTTATCTGTCTATAGCAATTTTAGATTCTAGTTCACTTATGACTTTTTCCAAACTTTAGAATCGCTGTTTTAATTTTTCGGCATATTAGTTAGACTGATCATCTTTACACTATCTCAACGAACTTCACTTCAGCTGAGTTAATTTCATATGCTACCGTTTATGTTTCGTAATCTTTCAAACTCTCTATCTAACAGGTTTGAAACTTTTTTCCGCAGAACTCAGCAGTTTGAAATTTTGTAATAAAGAAAACAAGAATGAATGATATTGTAAAAATAAAATTCTTATAAATTAATGATTTCATCAAAAGATCATATGTTATATCACATTCGTGAATATTCTTTATAAGCAGTGTGTAGCTGAAATTACCATTAAATAAAACTACTGGGAAGAAGGGACTGATAAACTTGCGAAATAGAAGAGAAAAATTATCATCACCGTGACTTACTCCGGAGATTTCCGGACCAACAGTTAGAAAATCCCTGACCACTGAAATTTTTCATACATTCTCTCTTACTGAAGTTTTCTTTTCATCTCGCTTTCATGATTGGTGATTAGATGGGAAAATTGAGAAGAAAAAATCAATAATTCATGCGAGTATTATTTTAAATTGCTTACTGAGAAATGAGGTTTAACCTACTGTTTGGAAATTTTTGAAAACAGCTTTTTTTTTCTAACAGTTGTACCAGAAATAAGGTGATGAGGCAAAGCGGTTTTCAAAAATATGTAAATTCTACACGTTTTACTAATCTCTTTTATAAACCTTATTGGTTATAAAAAAAAAAAAAACCAATATTTTCTTTACAGAGATTGTCCGAGATGGCTTCTTGCATCTGAAGGTAAGATTAATTAATAGCAAAATGTCTATGAATAGCGATGGGTTCATAACTGGCATGATGAAGAAATTAGTGTCTAATCTGATAATCAAACATTTCAATTAATTGATCTCCAAATGACGCTTGAATTTATTTTCATTTAACAAATAATTCTAGAGACTAATTTCAATTGTACAGCAATCATTATAGAAAAAATAATTCATCGGAGAATGTTTTTCACAGGATGAGATTTTGTCGTGGAAATCAGAACATAAATTTTCTTAAATAGACATGAAATTTCGAAATTTTGGTGGTTGCTCTAAAATCAGCTCTATAATACAATTCGTTTTAAAGGGATATCCCAAATATGGCTTATTTATACTTTAAAACTTTTTCCTGCTTTTTTTTGTTACATTTCTAAATAATACTCTTCTGAGTGATGAGTATCATTCAGCTGCTTTCACAACAAACTGTATGAACTAATAATAAGCTCATATGTTGAAAGGTATTGAATTAAAATCTAAAATTTAATGAAAACAAATTATATTCACAAAAAATACAGTTAATTCTCTCTCTCACTGGCAGCGACGAAAACCTCAACTAGGCCACCGTCTTCATGCATTAGCGTCAGCTCCCCCACGTTAGCATTAACAGCATATTCATTCACAAAAGTGTGAAATTTCAGAGTCAAGTCGGAGCGAAACAATAAATGTGCGAAGAAATGGGAACCTATCAAATGAATTAAACAGTAGTATTTCGAATATCGGATCAGGTTACAAATATTGATAGTATTATTTTCAGTGAAAGCCGTTTTATAAGTACTTTTAAAACAAGAAAGTTACTAAATTTGAGAAAGACATATGATTCCGGCCAGTCACTTTGAGTAGTAATACGCTTTTTCTCATCAAAAGTAATTATGCTCAGTCACCTTTAATGCTTTTTTTTCCCCAGCAGGAATTTAAATTTTGACTTTGGGCTTAGAATATGGAGACGATGTTTCCACTTAATTAAAATAACTTTAGGTTCAATTCTTTCCGACAATCTACTAAACCGAAATTTCGATTCTGATGTGTTGGAAGAATTTGACCCGCCAAATCCTGAATTTGAAGATTTGATCAATGCTGGAGAATCAGGTTATTATAGTAGTGATCAGTTACAGGAGACTGTTGATCGGTGTTAAAAAGTATTGCAAATTACGAAAAAGTCAAGGAAATTATCTTACAGAACTGTAAAAACTAATTTGTTAATTTCTTACAACTGATTTTAATTGAGACTTTTTATTAGACGTGATTTAGTTTTGAAAATTAATTTTTTTTTTAATAATTTTCAGAACTTTTATAGTTGCATTCAATGAAGTACTGCATAGAATGAAGCATGAAGTCGACGAGTTAGAAAACGAAGATTGGATTCGCGGTGACATCAGCAGTGTTAACCTGTCCAAAAATATTCATTTCGGATCGCCCGCAGATAACAGTTTCGATCATCTTAAATTTTACGATGAGAGAAAAGAGAAAGTAGTGCCTTCAGACTATTCAGTCTTCATTTGATCTTTTGTTTTTTCGGATTTTTTTGTGAAAGCAATGATGACAGAAAAATAGCCTAAAGTTTTTGCTGAAATTGTATTTAATAGTTGACAGAAGCTGTTAAATTTCTGGAAGATCATTTTTTTTTTTTAAATATCAACGGAAATTTCACAATAATTTAAATGATTTAGGACAGTGTTGCTCCGCGTGATTTAACTGGTAGTTTCCAGCAAGCTGAAGGGATTTTATGTAAAGCGGTGTTTCACAATTGTCAAAAACTACACCACCTTTTTCTGGTGGTTGACAAGTATCATCCAGGGGTGTATCATTCTAGACGATTGTCAGCGGGTAGTTCAGGACCGCGGAGTCCCCATTTTATACGTAGAAACTGTATCACGGGATATCGACAATGTAGCTATCCTGGTATGTTTTTTTTTTTTTTTTCATTTCACTTGTAAGTTTTCTTCATGAAGAACACTGAACTTAAATACTCTGACTGCAGGACTCAACTTCATTAGAAATCCCTTGTCGCAAAATTATTGTAATCTATGGACCTACGCACATAAGAGAATTAAAAGAGTGACTTCCTCAAAATCATATAATTACTATTGGTCAGAATTTTGTGAATTTAGAAGAAATTTTATTTCAAAGTTTAAAAGCGATGGAGATAACAATAGAAAAAAATATTAGGCTTTTTTTGACAAACAAAAACCTATTTACTTATTTCTTATTTACGATAAGACTTCTAACCTGTTAACTTTAATTTTCTAGACAAAATAAATCCACGTTAAATTAATCTGTTGATCCAATCATCATATTTTTATTTATTTGAGTCATTATCAGTCGAGCAGCAACAAACTGATTACTATTATTTAATATAAGTTCTAAGATCAGGGTGTCAATTATGCAGAAATGGATACTGCAATGAGTGATCCGGAAATGGACAATTTAGCAAGCCGAGCAGTGGTTTTTTATATTCTAATTTCATGCCTTTAAAAGTTTAAAAAATTTTCATTACCAAGTCTTTTCCATCACAAAATTTACCCAAATCTTCTTTTCTTCAGCTATCTCTCCCTTCATCCTTTTTGTTTAATTTCTAAATTTGGCTTTCTTCTGGATGAATATTTGCGATGCCGAAAAGCACTACATTCTATAGAATTATTCGTATTACATCCCCATATAAAAGTTTTTCAGTTCAACATGGAACTAACTATATCAATGAATCTCCGCCACCAAATGCAGCACTGGATCCCCGAATATCGGCATCGCAAAGGCACGAAGACTATCGTTTCATTAAAGATGGTGGTAGATAGCGAGGACATTATGGAAGTAATCGCAGTGTATTTTCCGAAGAAGTCCAATTCCCTCTCGGGTCATCATCGTCGTTTCGTGGTGTTAAGCGCTACCACAGCTCAAGATCATGTAGCGTGTCACCTCGAGCTTCAATGGCAACGTTCGCTACTTCCAGTTTCACCGAAAAGAATAAGTTTTGGCGGACATTCCACTTCCTCCGAAAGTGGTGAGGAACGAATGGAAGAAGTATCACTGAGCATTCGTCGAAGTCGTGAGAGATATCCACGAAGAAAGGTAATCAGAATATTCATTGCCATCAACAAAGGAGGTTATCCAGAGTTTTGCTTACTGCTAAAAGAAAAACATAATATTTATGTGGAACAGATCTCCTCACATCTCCATTATCCTAACAATTTAATTAACCTTATTTGAACCAAAGAAACTACTTTTACTGACTACATTCAACTTTTGGTTAATTAGAATACCAACTTTAGAGACGAAGCATAAGACAGCGAGATAGTCGAAGACATTTGTCGCGATCACGAAATTCATGACGACGTCTCTGGAAAGATATCCGCGGTCTCGATTATACAGAAGATTACGGCGTGTTAGCAATGAACAATTGGAAGAAGATACTAAAAGCGATCTTTTCATATGATAATTCATACGAAACAAAAATTGGCTGTGGAAAAAGAAATGAAAATTTGCTAGAATTAAATTTTAGTATGAAAAATGAAAATGAAATTATGAAAAATACTGCTCATCCACTTATCACTGATATTTAAAACTAATAAACATCCGCTCGTTCATTAAAGTGTTACTGGAATACAAGTTAGCATCATATCTTAAGAAGTAAATGCATCAAGGGTTCTGTTTACTCTGAATTTCAATTGTTTTTAGCGTCAAACGCTTTCAAATACAGCACCTAATACTCTGCAGTAAATACCACTATCACGCATACTCCACATATTCTAAATTGTAAAATTGACGAATGAAATGCTGAAAACACAAACTCTTGCATATGCCAGTTTAAACTTTATAGCCAAATTTTTCCTTTGCCATCCAAAATAATCATTTCATGTGCTTGAATTTAAATTTTTTATTGCGAAAAATTAACATAAATATCTAATAGTGCCATATTTTTATCTAAACTCACACTGATGAACAGCGGTTTCCCTTTTATGCTGTATTAACTGATCAGAATACCTAATTCATCAAGATAAACGAATATTCGCCAATTTTAGATTTTGAGTAGAAGTAGCAATAACTAAATAGACAGCGAGTTCATTCCGCGAAGATAATAGTTAAGTGATAATTAGTTTTGAGAACACAAACTAGTGATTTTTTTTTTTTTTTGGTTATTTTAGATGCAAACAGTGGTAAACTAATTTTAGACACAGTAGTACAAAATTAAAGAATTGAAAAAAAAAAAAAAAAAAAAAGAAAATTAACGATTAATTCTGGATACGCGTAACGGCAGGTTAGAGATATAATACATTAAGTCAGAGACAGATAAAATTTGCTAATTAAATTCTATTGGTTTAATTTTGAGTATTTTTGGGGTCATTCATGTCATACTTTTCACATATTCATCTCTCATTTTCTTAATTATGTATTATTCAGAACGTTATTTCCTCTTGCCAATGACAAATACATCTAAAAATACAATTTAAAAATTAAAATTACAACTGTTACTCTTTGAAAAATCCTTCACTTAAAACAAGAAAAAAAAATGAAATTTATACTTAGTATTGCGAGATTAGAGGAGCTATTATTAGAAATAAATAAAATTACTTGGCAGGTAATTGAAAAAGTTTCGTCATCTAAACTGTGAAAGTTACTTATCAAAAATTTTTATTTTGTGAGAATTATGTTTTTAAATGTCAGTTTTTCATTTTTATTTCTGAGGAGAATTTTCAAATCATTTCATTACTAAGAAAAAAAAAAAAGTGGTACGATAAATGAACAAACGAAAGTCCACCAATCTAACTGATAACCCTTTGGTGATGGTAATGATGGTAGTTCAAGCGAAGTTTTTTTTTTTGTGTCACTTACTGAGTGTTAACAGATTAAGTATGATAAAGCACAATATTCGTCTCATGTTTAGGTTGCTGAAGCAGATGTGACCTGGCTTAAAGAATGGCAGAGTAGAAGCAACATAATTGATCATTAATTTCTACGTAAAAATAGGGATTTGATTCATCCTCTACTTCAACATCAACCTAAATGAGCGGAAGTTAAAAAAAAAAAAAAAAAGACAAGCTCACGGAAAATCAGCCTGGCACACCAAATTGCTTTAGTAGGGCACTCATTCTATTACAATTATTGTAAATTTATGTGCAAAATATTAGATTTGTAATTTTCTTACCTGAAAAGTTGACTGAAAAGTGTATTATTTGTCTCTTTTTTGATTTCTTTGAATTCACCACTTAATCACCATTTCATCCATTTTCATCTACTTTCTTTCTTTTTTTTTTTTTTTTTAAACAATTTCATCTTTGCATATATTTTGTGGTTACGCAATTATTCTTTTTTTTTTCAGTAATTCTCAATTATTTTTAATAATCATTAAATGTCATTGTCATTCTATCGAGGCTTCCTTCTCAAGCTTGCCACTTATTGGATAAATGATTCGTACGACGAATCTAATAAAAATGCTGAATGTATGCATTTCGAAAAACCCCATCAATCATTGAACTATGCCGCTTCTTTTTCAACTCATCTCTCATCTGCCACTTTTCAGTTCCAAAGACTTATGCCAACATATTTTGACACATGAATGGCGCTTTAACATGATTTGAAATATATGTTTTCCTGTTTCAAGCACTAAACCAATTACTAATGACTAAAAATCACAAAACTGCCAACAATTTTGTATCCTCAGATTAAATCAATTTAAAATATTATATTTTAAACATTAAAATTTTTGCAAAATTTCAAAATTTTAAGATTTTAAGAATGTTCTAAATTTAAAAAAAATTTTTAAATTTTAAAATTTCAAAATTTTAGGAAATTATAATCCTTAAAATTTAATTTTCTAAAATGATTTTAAAAAATTTACAAAATTAAATCATTTCCCAAAAAGCAATTAAACTACTTCTCTCATTATTAACATTTAATATGTCCATATCCAGACTTTTTTTCCTAAATCTTATCTTCATGTATCTTCACTAAAAAATTATGAAATTAGAAACATATGTCTCAAAGTAGTTTAATTTTAAAATATTTTCAGATGATACGCACACTGAAAACGATGAAGACACTCTGGTGACCAGATGTAATCGTCTTCAGATGACAAATACCGGCACATGTATAATGATATTAGCTGCGGGAATAAAGATTGCCTCGTAAATCTTTAGTTACGATCAGTGAAACGAACCTTATAAAGTTTCTTTCAAATTTCAAACTCATACTTGAATAAAATTCGAGAAAAAACAAAATTATGAAATGTGACGTTTCGGCCTTCTTTTATTTTTATAAACTTTTTAACCAGAAATATGTTTCCACAGAAGATTTTCAATAAAATTTTGTCTATTTTATGCGAAAACGTTCAAACAGTAAAACAGCGGCAATTTAAGGTACGGTTCTCCAAAAGTTTTTTGAAACCTTCCCAATTTTCTTCCCTAAAAAAAAGAAAACAAATAACATAACAAACACTTGTACAGTGACTTGAGATTTCTGACCAGTAATTTCCAAAACAATGATGGTGTTTTCATTTAATGATATTAATGAACTAAGCTGAAATATCAATTTCCCAGATACCCGAACCAAAAAATGATGACATGCTCCCCATTCCGAATGACAAATAAACCATCAAAAAATTGTCCACTGAATCTCTGAAACAACGGAGTTTTAATTTTGCTGCAATATCTAACCTATTCGAAATTCCTTTATTTGATAAATTTACCATACTGTTTCATCTATTTTACTGCATCTTCCTTATTCAGTTCAAAACAACTACAGTTTTGCAATTAATATACATTACTTTTACTTCCAATACCTGCGATGATTTTAAGTGATGTCGACTGAATGATAATGATGCGTAACGATGAAAAACATATCGTAGTTTAACCATCCACAGGGATGTAAAACAGTGTTGCAAAGCTACATTTCATAACCCTGCTTTTTTTTCTCCAATTTTATTCAAACATGACCTTGAAATCTGGAACAAAATTTAATAAGTTTTATTTCACCAATCGTTATTAAGCTCAAGCGGTTGGTATCTTAATTTGGTCGGTTTAATTTTATCTTTTATACAATGTAGAAGGGGTTAATCATTGCACCAACAACTGATACACTTTCGGGATTTCCCAGTCGTCAGAATTGCGCACAATACGAATCATAAACCGATCATAAATGCATCTTTAAACATTGCTTATCCTCATAAATCTCTTACTTCAGACCAGTCTTCCAAGTACTGGAAAAGAAAATTGAAGTTTGAAATGACAAACAACTGTGATATAAACGTAAGTGCTGCACTGACAGGGGTATAGCTAAGACGAACCTGAGGAGAATTCAGTATTTACAGAAGATCTAAAAGAATTTTAGATTTAAGTAACAAGTATTAATGAAAAGTTATAATCAATTAATGAGTGGGATAACACTTCTTATTTAATTGCCACAGATAAATTAATTAGACAAGTCAGCATTTCGATAATTGGAATAACAGTAATAACACGAAGAAAATAATAGTTTATAGAATAAATTCATGGTAACAATGTCAATGGACACATTGCTGAAAATATATAATCAGATGGAAAAAGATGATCCGCAAGCGGAAGATGATCAACCGGTTAGCTTCGTCGTGTGGAATACACAAGTTGCTCCGGTTCGTGTTTCTTAACAGTAATATAAGATGCCTTTCATATTTAATAATACTTTTAAAGTAATTATTGATAAAGTGTCACCAAAAATCTTATTCTCCTCATTATTAGAGATCGGCCTTAAGAAGGAGTACAATCACTTTTTAAAAAAAAAAAAAAAAAAAAAAAATTATAAACAAGAATTTCTGTTATGCCAGGGTTAAAGTTTCTTATTTCAGTTTACACCAAATTTGATGAATGAAGCGATATATAGCACGGAAGTCATTGATATTGCTACACCATCACAATCGCCATCCGTGAGTTTTTCGGTGTAAAATCACCATGAATTGAACTTCTTGTTTAAAGTAATATGACTCGTTTTCCTAATGGTTTTATCATGTTCTTAATCTCATATATATATATATATATATATATATATATATATATATATATATATATTCTTAAATTCATAATCTGGTATTTCTTCTAGTATAAATTACCTCAACTTTTACCTCATTTAGAAAACCGTTTTAATTAGTTGTATTCCAGCAGAAAAGGTCTCATTAATGTTATCCAGCTAAAAATACAGCAGTTTTAGGGAATATCGGAATACTCCATAATCATACCACATCGCCATCATCGAACGTATGTAGGTGAACGTTTCGGAACATTTCCACGCTTATCCAAATTACACCATAGTCATGGATACTATTACTGATTAAGTTTTAATTAGACATGACAAATATGAATCTTGAGATACAAACACTTTCAATCTCATGCTCATATCCTGACCTCCAGCGACAAAATGCTTTCATGTATAATAAAGTATAATCTTTCTATATTTTATAGCTGATATTATCCCAATCATTAGTTTAAACATGAGAAAATTTGCATTCAGTAAAAGTTTCTTTGAGCTGAACAAATTGTTACTTGATTAGCTAGAACAAAACGTTGCTTATATGGCAAATTTTTCGGGACAAATTTTTATCGAATGCGAATTTTTTCACTGTTAAAGTAATGGTTGAAATGACATCAGCAATACAATACGGAAATATCATAATGTACAACTGATTATATGGTAGTTTTAATCAGTTTCTCATTAAAGCGTAACGATGTAATCAATAAAGCAGAAAAAAAAGCTTGTTAAGAAACTGTGATCAGTTAATTCTAAAACTATTTCAGTTTCAAGCAGTGAAAAAATCATTCGAAATTGTCGAATTTAACTAGGTGCATAAATTTTTTTAATAACAATTTGATAATGAATAATGTCTTGCCCTGATTATGTAAGTTTAACTCGACACTTTACTGGATATTGAATATTGCAATTTTCAAGCCTTTGTATGCGAATCTATGATAACTTAATTGCTAAAAATAAAAATAAAATGAATATCACTACAACAGTGCAATAAAAGATTAATAAAAATTATCAAAAAACAGAACCGTTCAAATTCGAATATAAGAAGAAATTTGTAAGAATTTATTTATACGAAGAAATAAATCATAAAATTCTTGGTTCTGATAATTAAAGACTTCGAAGACTCAGGTTAAAAATTATGATTAATTGCGAATGATGTGCATACATCTGACTTTAAAATAAAAAGTCGCGTGGCAATCATTAATATAAGAAGGTAATAATAACAATCATAACTATGTTTGTATTAATTGTATCGTGACGAAAGTAACTACTAACTTTAATTACCAGTAATCATCTGGCATTACTTGCATTGAAGAGTTAAGAATAAGTTAGGAATACCAGAAATCTGTTCTAACTACCTCACAGTTTCAGCTTCTGAAATGTAAAGCTCGTCTTATTAATCGGAAAATTCTGAGTTGAAAAATATGAAAAAAGAAAGAATAAGTTCATAATAGAGAGGGCACGGAATAATATCATCTAATAAAAATGCTACATTGTGAGGAACCAAAAAGTCGCCAAGTAAATGAATTTCTAAAGCTTAAAATTCCTGATAAAAACCCCTTACGCCCAGCTGCAACTGTACCTAATGTAAGGAAAGGAAGAATCTGATTAAGTCAGAGGGGAAAAGAATAGTGGTATTTGATGAAATAGTACTCCAGAAAGAATGTAGAGCAGAGAAACAGAGAATGATGATATTTAATGGAATAACATCGTAAGAAGTGGCAATGGAAGATTAATTGTTCTATAATAATGGTGTCTGGTGTTTAAACGTTTAATTTATTGATGTTTAGCTTACGACAGGTGATAACAGAGGGTAAGTCCCGAAGATTCGCGAAGTTTGTTATGGAAAGTTTTTGAAGTATTACTGATTTGAGATAGCAAGGGGTAACGAAAATAAACCTCTGTGATCATCTAAGTGTTTGAAATTAAGCGAAAAAATTGTGTTATTTGATGAGCTTTCTATACAAGTTTATTACATCACTCATGTCTACTGTTGTTGTATAACTTTCTTAATGTAAGATTTTCATATTTCAGGGAGACATAATGAATCAAACGAACACTTACAAAGCTGCATTATTTAAAAATGAACGTACAACCGTTGAGCGAATGGAGAAGTTCATTTCCGAGCAGTTTTTCATGGATTGCAACTTACGTGGTCGTCTTTATGGTCGCTCATTTCCAGTCCGTGTGAAGCATTATAATTTTGGCTCCAGTACTGTTGAATTTCAAGAGGCTGTCAAAACTCTTTCCATTCAAGGTAATCATTTAATATGGTTAGCGCAAAGATCAGTATTTTGTCTGATTATACTTAAGCTGCACACTTTCCTTCATCCTGTGCATTTTTTTCCGATCTCTTGCACTGAAATAAATGTTTGCTCGTGAGGTGAGCAGTTATGAAACCACTTAAGCAAGAATTAAATTCAGGCACAGAAGTGAATGTAGGATTCAAATTTGGTCCCACGTGGACAACGCACTGGTTTCAAGTTGATATCGATATACCCAAAGAATGCCAAACTGAAACGAAAATTGTGGCACGCTTTGATCCTAATTGCGAAGCTTTACTGTGGTCAGTGGACGGTCGACCAATACAGGGTATTAGCTCGTTTAAAATTCTAGATTAATTTTCTTTTAACTAATAATTTTTATTAGCCATTATTTTACATTTTATTGCCTAACATTTGTGTTCTAAGAAATCGAAATTTCATTGTTGGATGTCACTTACTGGAATCCCATATAAGTTAACTTTTTTGAAGGTATTAAGTCTTTTTTTTTTTTTTTTTAAATTACATGCATAATATTTGATGGGATTTGGTTAAGCACGAATTAACTATTTTAAAAACATGACCATTTCCAGGTTTGTCGCCGGATTTTGGGCGTACAGATTTTGAAATTTCCATCTCTCCATCTATACAGAGGTTTTATGTTGAAGCATCTTGCACCAGTCGAAATGGTGATGGTAAAGATAATCCAATAGGACCCGTGAAGATGGATAAATTATTTGAGGTGAATCGTTCGATTCTAATTATGCCATTTAAAATCCTTCTTTTATTCAGGACATTATATTCGAAACATTATTCAACATAAAATATATAAAATCTAATATACTGCATGATTATTATTACAGTTAAAGCGATGCGAACTGGTAGAATACAATGAAACAATATATGATCTTATCATTGACTTCGAACTTCTATTGGAGATGTCAAAAATGTTACCAAAAGAGGAAACAAGGCGTTATCAGGCTCTATATACGGCAAATGATATGGTTATGCGTTTGCTAGTTGCTTACTGTCTTTTGAAAGGTGCACTTATTCACTCTTGTGATTTGATTAAGAAATCTTTTAATAATTTAGATCAACTGTCTTGTTTCATCAAAATTTTCGCTGGATGCACAAGTGGATTGTCATTCACGAGCTGAAAAATTCTTCCGTCAACCAAATGGAGCAAGTCAAATGACACTGTATGCAGTTGGCAACTGTCATATCGACACTGCGTGGTTATGGCGGTGATTTTCGTTTCTTCTTTATTTGGATGATAACGTTCATTATAATTTTAGATTTTGGTCATTAAAAAGAGCTTAAATTTAGATACAAAGAAACACGTAGGAAATGTGCTCGAAGTTGGTCTGCAACGCTTGGCTTAATGAAAAGATACAAAGAGATGAAGTTTGCTATTTCACAGGCACAGCAGGTGAGGCATTACAATTGTTTGACATTTGACATTGTTATTGGACTTGACTTGTTGTGGATAATGGATTTGTGTGCTGAGCTAATTATTTGCTTAGATTTTAATATCCTATAAAACACAGCAGAGATAACGTGGTTATAAAATATAGAGAAAATAATTGATGAATGACATTTGCAGTTAGTCTGGTTGAAAGAGAGTTATCCTAGTCTTTATGAGGATATACAAGATTGCGCAGCACATGGACGATTTGTTGGAGTTGGAGGGGCATGGGTAGAAATGGATGGAAATTTGCCCAGTGGTGAAAGTATAATTAGACAACTTTTATATGGACAGCGAGAATTTAAAAAGTTTTGTGGCACGTATGTTGTGCGTTCTCTATTATTACTATTTGTTTCAGATTTGCTTCAGCTTCAGCAGTGAAGCGGCTGCCAAGTTGAGATTGGTTTCCATATCATTGATAATATGTGAATAGTACAGCTTTTTTCACAGTCGATAACAACGAACACAAATTTTCAGCTTCTCAGAAATATTTTGGTTACCCGACACATTTGGTTATTCTGCGCAGCTTCCGCAGATAATGCAGCACTGCGGAATGCAATATTTTGTCACTCAAAAAATGAGTTGGTCGATAACAAATAAATTTCCACACCATTCATTTCGATGGTTTGGTATTGATGGTACTTCCGTAATTGCTCACTTCCCTCCAATTCATTACGTATCGCAGGTATATCTAACTATTTTAATCATTAATCGAAGCATAGGGGTGCTCTTAAGATTTGAAAAATTCAAACCCATGTCATGAAGTCAGAATAGTTGGAACGCTATATGTCCTTCAAACAATGATTTTTCAGATTACAGTGAAAGAATGCTTGGATTCACGGGATAATTTTACAGACCACGGACGTTCTAATATAGCAATGATGCTCTACGGATTTGGAGATGGAGGCGGAGGCCCGGATAAGAATATGTTAGAAAGAGCTGAACGTTTAAAAAATTGTGATGGAGTGCCTCGAGTTCAGCATGCAACACCTCAAGAATTCTTCGCAGAGGTTTTCAAGATGCTTAGATTTTATGTTTTTTTAGTCATATATCTTCTATTTTCTGTTAGCCTTTCAGTTGACAAAAGATGTGAACAATTTGTGCGCTTGGAAAGGCGAATTATATTTGGAACTACATAATGCAACATACACAACGCAGGCTAAAATAAAAAAGATGAATAGGCTGCTGGAAAGCATTCTAAAGGATCATGAATTTCTGCAGGTATAAAAATTCGTTCAGAAAAAAGTTTTTTTTTCTGGATTTTAAAGTGAATCATGGACTAATTCGTTGATTTTTCTTCTTTTGGAACTATTTCAGTACCTAACTTCACTTTATAGGCAATATGGTTTTTATTCCAGGTGAAGAATAGTAACAGGGGGCTAACAATAAGAGAGTGATGCCATAAAATCCTTCTAACTCATGTTCCTATTAATTTTTCCCAATTAATTTTTTCTGCAGTCAATGTCACTTCTTGAATTCAATGAAGGCGAATCCCTTACATCGCAGTGGCAACGTTTCTTGGTCAATCAGTTTCATGATATTCTACCGGGTAGTTGTATTAAAGAAGTGGTATCTGATGCAATTGAAGTTTACGATATTTTATTGGATGAACTCACTACTGATGGTGGAAAAAAACTGAGATGGAGAGGTTTGTAAGCTTGAAAATGCCTTAACTTTCCGATAAATTGAAAGATGCTTTGGTAAGCCGGTGGCGATTTGTAGGTAAAGGTTGCGAAACGACGGCAGATGCATGGTTAATTAACAGCTGCAACTGGCCAAGAATTTTGCTTTATAATAATCGCTTTCTTCGATTACAACCGTTCTCCATTATGCGTCTCGATGATCTTGAAGTGCTCAACTTATCTTTGGGTAATAAGGCATTAGTAATGGAGGATATTGATGGATTCAAATTCCAAAATGATTATATTGCTGCATCCATTGATAGGGTAATTAAGTTTGGTTTATCAAATTCAGCAGCATTATAAGAAAAGAGAAATGTGTTAGTCTCTATCACTTTGCAGAATATTTGGCTGAAAACTGTACTCTAAACTGAGGCAGTGATATTATTAAAGTTGGTTAAATTTGATCTAAAAGCAAAAAGAAGAAAACTTCTAGTTATTTAACATTGAGAAAAAATAACATATTTGTGTCTCATTTATTGCTGCTACTGAATTATGCAATGGTATTTCTTCACTTTTTTCACTTTCGTTTGACAGTACTTCAGTAAAACTTTAAAATTTAGCTTGCTTTGTTTACAGTTTCATTTCCACGTTTCTTGTAAATAAATAAAAAAAAAAGCATTATGTACGTTATTTCAATGTCTTATTTAGATGGGTCGAATTACGAAGTTATTAGTGCATCGTAGAGGTGAAAAGAACATTGTTGATGAGAATTTCTCAGCAATTCCTGAAAGGAGTTTTGCTAATCACTTTATCATTTTTGATGATGTACCACTTTTCTGGGATGCATGGGATGTGATGGACTATCATTTGGAAACAAAGCAGGTCATTATGTCGGTCAGTTGCTACTGTCCCAAATCTTTAATATTTTCTTATTACTTTTTCCTAGCAAGCTTCCTTCATTAGTGATTTAACTATTTTCCTCAAAGTTATACATCTTTATTCATTGTAGGACTCACAGGCATTTCTAGTTAAGAACACAGCACTGGAAGCATGTATCCGTGTGGAATTTTCAATAAGTGAAAGGAGCTCTCTAGTGCAGTATATTAGTATATTCGCCCATCTGCCGTACTTAGTTTTCGATGTCACGGTGAAGTGGAACGAGTCACACAAATTCCTAAAAGTCGGTGATAATGGTTATTTCAAGGATTCGCAAACTGTCTTCAGTGCATTGCTTTTGATTTTATCATGATCCAATCGAGAACTATTCCAAATATCTTGTGAAGATTTCTACAATAAAGGAACAAAAACTTTCATCACTCACTTTCCTCTTTTGATTTTTTAGGTTGAATTCCCAGTAAATGTTCAAAACATGGATGCTTATTATGACATACAGTTTGGTCATTTAAAGCGACCAACGCATCAAAATACTACTTGGGACGCAGCAAAGTATGCTACTTTGTCTGTTCCTTCAAAATTTTAAAATCAGTGCAGAAATTTTATTGAAAGGATAAATTGTAAAACGATGAAGTTAGTCTTCAGTATTGTAATGATATAGATATTGGAAGAAGCTTTAAAAGAATTTGAAGCAGTTGAATTAAACGTTTTTTGCTGATCGAGTAAAGAGAATATTGGAGAGGCTACGCATTACTAAATATATCGCACTGAAATTTGAGTTGCGGTTGCTTAAATTAGATGTCGTTTTTTTTTTTTTTTAAAAGGAAGTTCCAGGTATGAAGTTGTTGGGCATAAATGGATGGCTTTAACTGAATTCGATCGTGGCGTTGCCCTTCTGAATGATTGCAAATATGGTCACTCCTGTAAAGGCAGTACTATGACGTTGTCCTTACTTCGTGCAAGTAAAGTCCCAGATGATACTGCTGATATAGGGGATCACAGAGTATAGTTTTTTTCTTTTTATTTTGTATTTTGATTGAATGACTCCACTGCTTATCTTCTTTATCGTATGAAATTGTATGTGGGCAAAGAGGCTGGAACTCTGCATTTGTTCATCTACTCATATAGTAAAGAATGGGTCTAGCTGTAAAATAAGAACTGTTTTGTTTTCTGCGCTTGGTTGCATCTCTTCACTTTTATATTCAGTGCACTGGCAAAAGTGAAAGACATTGAACGCTGCAAGAGTCATCCGTCTCTTCTATTTTAATTAAGCAGTCGCGTACTCATCGTCACTCCTATGATATACTGTTTAACGCTGGCCATGTATCAGTATCACTTTTGAAAGGGATGTAATTGCATAGCTGCAAGAGTTTATAAGAAGTTGGAAGACTATCCGAGTTTTACTCATGTTATTTTTAAACAAAAGTATTATCATTTTTCAAATATCCAGCATGTGCTTCATCTTTCTATATATGAATCTTATGTAACTCTATGCGAACAGAAACAGTCTTTTACAATAGTAATTTGAAAGAGTTATATCAGTTGTTATTAAGTTGTTCTGTTTTCCTATCTTTGGTTAGGCTTACTACGGTTTCAGACATCGTTATAAATTTATGACATTACTAAATGACACATTTTTTTTAAAGCATAGACCTCTTTTTTTTTTTTTGTTCATAAGCGCTGCTGTTTTTAGTTTTCGTACGCACTCTATCCTTTCATTGGTTCAATGCAGCGACCTTGCAATGACCTGAATTTGAGTGTTATGAGAGCAGCTTACGAATTCAATAATCCTGCTCGTTTTGTTAGTTGTTGGCGTGGGGGAAACAAACTTTCATCTTTTCTAAAAATCGAAGGAAGTGAAGGTTTGTTTCTTTTTTCTTTTGGTGGTAGAGTTTTCTTACATAGGGAAGCTTAAATTATTGGATGGACCAAGCAAAGTTTTCTTGTAACTTGGTTGTTATGCTAGCTTTCCTCAGCTTACTTCTTCTGTTCATTAAGCTCATAAGACTGCCGCTAAAATAGTTATCTGATTTTCAGGTATTTTTTAGGTGATTAACTGCAGACCGCGAGGATAATAAGGAAAATTGAAATTAGAAATGTTTATATATTTTCAGGTATCGTTATCGATATTGTAAAGCCAGCTGAGGATGATCATAATACGTTGGTTATCCGCTTATATGAATCATTCGGTGGCGGTATTTCTGTAAAACTAATAATTAACCACAGTCGTATTATTTCCGTAGATTTGAGTGATGGTTTAGAAAGAACAGTTTGTTCTTTACCCTTTGAAACTAATGATTCGTCAGCTTCGGCTGGATGTGAAGGTTTTGTTAGTTTAAATTTTCGTGCTTTTGAAGTAAAAACTTTATTGCTAAGATTATCTGCGCTCTAATAAATCAAGATAGGTTTGTTCAAACTAAACTCTGTGGTTTCATAGTTTCATCCCTGAAAAAATATATGGCTAACAAAACCGGCAAATAAGAATTACATTTTTACTTACAGTATTCCTTTGTACCTAAAATGAAGATCATCTGCAAATGTAACTTATAATCAGATGATTTAGAAATCCAGTGTTACTGTAAGTGGAATCATATTAGTTTCTTATTATTAACCTACTACTTTTACCAGTAGTAAACTAATAATAATAGAGAATCTAATATGATTCCATCTCTCCAATAACATTGGATTTCTAACTGCCATAGCAAATTCATTATTTCTTTACAACTAGGTTATACTTAGTTCATCACTGTTTTATGGTATTTTTCTATATGAAGCATTTATTTATTGCTATTTTAATAATTACCTAAACTAACTCATGTTCTTTATCTGTCGCCATTGTAGTTTTATCAAAGTTTTGATTAAATGCAAATCTAATTAACAGATGAATAGAATATGTAGAATTAATAGCTAATGATTTAGGTCCTACCCTATAATGAACATATTTGAACAGCGTATAAATGTATCGTTTATGCACATATATACAATTTTTTAATTATAGGGATTTGTTTTATCTGATATATACATTTTTTTTTTTTTAAATTATAAGGATTTGCTGTATTCGATAATCGACCGTTTGTGATGATCATTTAATTGTTTATTAGTTGCCTGGCCTATTAGATATCTCCCGTTTCAAATAAATATTTATTGATTGAGTTTTAATTCTGAAATAAAATCTCGGAACTGCGAACCAATATCCTGCAAACTTTATTACTATAGGTAACTTCATTGAATTGAGTACATTCCATTGTTGCTATGAAGTATTGAATCTTCCATTATTCATGTTTTAATACGAGTTTGTTTAAATATATTCTACTCATGATGCTGAATTGCGAAGCATTTTAAATGCAGAAATGCATTATTAGCCAAATTTATTTTTTTAACATTATCAGTTTATTTTAATACTAATTAAATCCATGACGCTGAACTGCGAAACATTTTGTACGGAAACTGAAGTACATTAATAATCAGACCTCAGCTGTTTCTCTTTTGATTCCTTGCCCTGAAGTTGATCAAGGTTAAATTAGCAATTGGTTTGCGAGGAAGCTTTGTTTGCTTTCTTGCAAATTGTCATATATTGACATTAATTAATTGGCAAGTCGGTTATGTTGAAATGTCAAATTATATTAAAGGAATTTTTTGAGCATAATTCAACTGCAAAAACTTTTCTAAGAGACCAAAAGTCAAGTAAAAGTTTTTGCTGGAGACTTTTTGGAGTTGGCATGTTTTTATAATATTTTTTTACAAAAAAAAAACATAATCTTTACTGTAATTGTATACATCCTATTTTTATACCAATTGCAACAGAAGCGGTTTAACGGTTTTTTCAAAGTTTTGGTTGGACTTCGTTCTTTTCTTTATTAATAGTAGATAGGAGGAACAGTAAGGAAGATTTCAGTCAGGACAAAATTCATAAAATATTAAATAATGTTTGCAGTATTGACATCAGTCGTGGTTTTTACGGTTGTTAGTTTAAAGATGAAATAAACTAGTTTTGTTATATTAAATTCAACAATTCCAACTAATTATTTCCTTGGTAAGATAGTAAAGTTTAAATTATTCTGATAAATGAGCACAGAAGTAAATTATTTGGTCAATGAAGCAAAATTATTTCATTTACAAAGCATGTTATGCTTCAAACAGAAAACCGAAACTGCTATGTCTAATGCAAAACTGAGTATATTATGGGATAATTCCGAATACGGAAATGATGTAATTACACTTTAATCTTTTAAGTGTTACGAAGCCAACCGTTATATGATGTGTTTAATTTTCTTCCAGCTATTAACTTTATTATGCAGCCAGTTAATGTGTGGCCATAGTTATATAGTCTGGGCTTGTTTACACCAAAGTGTTAGTCACATCGACCGCAATATGATATCTGCTTAATTTACTGCTAATTATTAATCTAGTGAAGGAAATGAGGAAGTATGATTTGAAATATCATAGTTGTTAATTAATTTAGGCAAAGTTAAGGAATATGCTATAACCGATGTTCTCGATATTTCTTATTTCTTCGCAACATTCACATATGACTTTTAAGTTTCATTTAGAAATTATAAGTTACGATTATCAGATAGCGCACTTAAGAAATGGTTATCTTCATCTCTGCTAATTTTGGAAATTTCCGCGATTGTTCATTATTTCTCATCAAGCTTTTCATTGCTAATATAAATAAGGTTGGTGTTTAATTCTCCTAACTTATATCCAAAAAAAAGCAAAATAGACCTCGAAATAATGCATATGTTTATAAATAAGCGTTCTTTTTTTATTATATTATTTGATGAATTAGCTTGATAAGCTTCTTAGTCTAATCAAGAACTTTACTGAAGCATTGGTAATTGTCACTTGGAGACGTATTCTAGTTTCATAGTTTCTGTTTAGGCATCTATCACTTGTACTGTAAAGTTTATGATTTATGCTTAGTTCATACTATGAAAGTAATATCCCGCATATATACTGGAGGTGGATATGCAGCTATGATAACGAATTACCCAATCTACCATTCTTACTACGAATATTGGCGAAGTTTTTATTTTAAAATTTCAATTCTATTTGGTTTATTTTACTTACTTCGTAGCATTGTAAATAGGATTCGGCCTAAATTACAACGAAAGAAAACAAAATGGAAGCAAAAATGACCAACAACGTGCGCATTGTGGGCAACGATATCGTGCCAAAAAAATTGCACGGTGTCCATTCAATTGGTAGCCAAAAATGCGTCGTAGTTGTTGCTGTGCTGCTACTTACTTGCTACTGTTGCTGTACCAGTTATATTAACAATAATTCAGTTAAATGATGATAAATTTGGTTGGAATTTCATTTATTCCTTTTTAGTTTATGATTACTAGCAAAAGCAAAAGAATAATATAGCAAAAGAATGATAGTGAAAGAATAATAGAGAAAGTGACAAAAAACCTGTGTTATATTTAATAAAGTTCTTAAATGCTTCTTCTTTTCTTTTTTTAAATAAAATCATGAAAGCTCCTCTTTTGAAGTTATTTATGCATAAAATCCTAATGCCATACTTCTCCTCTCCAAAAAAAAAAGAGAAAAAACATGAGCATGTTTTCCATCCAATGTTGAGCACAGCTGCTGAAAATGCAACACAGGATATTCTATGTTGCTGTTAAATTGGATTTTTCTTGAAGTTCAACTTCAAGTGCTGGGATAGAAACAGATGTTACGCTAACAGAAATCAGCAGTTTAAAATCTAGTGAAATCCTTGTTTTTGCATAAGTATGGCTGAAAGCAGAAAGAAAAAAATGAATCACAAGCAGCATCATATAGAGTAAGTGATTATGTATCAAAATGTCATCTATTCATTTCGATGTTGAATAATTTCATGAAGCAAGCGAAAAATTATCAACTGTGAATTAGTTTTGCTTTTGAGTCTAATTTCAAACGCATAAGATTGTAAGTGATTACTTTTTCCAGGTTAAATACTAGAAGTCATCCAAAATCTACTAGAAACAAGCCATAATCTCTGTACGACATATATCATCGAAGCAATCAGTGCTGAAGCTAGTTTTAGTAGATTTCTGACGAAGTCAGAAGTTCTCTGCGAGTTAGAAAATATTTTCTATAATACGAGACCGACTAACAATATTAGTATACAAAATTATATTATTGTTCTCTTTATTTTGTATTATAAATAAGCAAATCTTGAATTAGAAATTTTTGAACTTTTTTTAGTTTCGAAATATCGAATCTTTTGTTCAAATGTTTCATTAAAAAAGTTTTTTTCGGCGCTATTCAATCTTTTCGCAAAATTCCATGGTCACCGCAAATGACATATGTACTATTTGTTCCAGATAGAGCCATGTACAGGTAAATAAATTTTTTATAAACAAATGAATTTTTTCAACACTCTTATTAGTGCAACTTGTATTCATTATTTTACGAAACAGCAGTTACAATAAGTTTCTGCTAAAATCTGAAAATTTTTGGAACTTTATTTACACTATGAAAATCACCGAATATTAAACTTGGCTCTTAATTTGCAGTAGCAAGAAAATATACAAGAGCGATATAAATTCAGCGAAAAATTCTCTGGAACAGATTTCAACAGAGAATTCAAATGGCACATCTCGCATTATCATTAGCAACTGGGAACATTTTAGAGATATTCAAAACATTATCAATATGAATTTCGCTAGTTTGGATGGTGAAAAATTAGCTGAAGTTATTCTTTCTGATTAGTCACGTTAGATTTTATATTTAAGATGCTATAGTAAAAATTCAATATTTCTCATAATTATCAAAAGCCATTATTAGAATCATAATTAGAAAAAAAAAACACCTAGATATTTCTATATATTTTACCTTACGAATGAGTTCGATATCGATCACAAGGATGCGCAAGAAATTCAAATTTCCGTCATATTTTGAATGCTTGCAAACATTAATTTATCAGATTCTCTTTTTTTTTTTTTTTTTACATGTCATCATAATTTCTAAAACATGATTTTTTTTTTTTTTAATTTTCGAAAAGTTTGAGAAACTATGTATGGAGCGTAAAGGTGAAAATTTTATATAATTTTATCTCTCATCGTTTTTTCAAGTTAAGGAATTCACGATATCGGAAAACTTGCTTATTTTAGCAACTTCAGATAAAAAAACAACAGTAACTGCCGATAGATCCAAAACACCCATCACAAATTCGTTACCACAACATACATCAGTTATGTTCATTCAACTGAAGTCCCATTCGATTTGTCAGCAACAGCAACTAAATCTGACATCTGCACCGATCAGTATACTAGCAAGTTATTCAACAACAGAAACTGAAGTAGCTAACTTTACATCAAGAATAATGGAAATTGATTTTCAATTTATGAGCAGAATTTCAAGATCGGAAAGTGCGGAAAGGTCTATGGTACAGTCAATCATTAAACAGCCATTAACAGGTTAATGAAACATCAATTTTTTCGCCCATAGCTACTGATCAATTACAACTAACTGAAGTCACTCGACTTCTAAAGAATTAGCAACAGGAGCTATTGAATCGATTACTGATGAGAAGACTGCATTATCCTTCATCTTTCTCTACCAGTAGCTTCAACATCCAAAAACGGAACTACTTTATCTGACAAAAATCTTCGAACCACTGAACATTTCTTACATTTCACTGAAAGACTACATTCTCATTAAGCGAAATTTAATCCTTCCGCAGCAACAGCAATTAACGAATCGTCATCAAACACTTTTCTATTGACTCCTACCCAATCTCTAACATTACTAAATATCTCCAGACAGTTATCCAGCAGCAGAATATAACAGAAATGAGAATAGAAAATGAGGAATCCAAAGAGACATCAATAGGAACTGCGACCACTACTGGAAAACTTAAAATAAGCTTCTTGTCATCACAAATACCAAGACAAATAAATGCGTTTTTCCCAGTCACAACCTTAAGTCCTTTTTTAGTACCATATTCGAAACCTGTCGTTAATGAGAATTTATCATCACTGGAAAAAGCAAATGAAGCATTTCTGACGTCTGACGAAATGATCTTCGCTGCAAGGAGTGCTGCAAGGTTCAGATTTGCTTTTAATTTTCAAATTCAGCTCTTCGCACATTCATACTTCCAAATTTTTTTCAGCTATTTATGAGACTAACATTTTATTAATTGAATTGATTTTAACTGGACCGTTTTCTTGTCTAATGATAATATATCTAATATTTTGTAATCGATGTTGCTGGATATTGACAGTTACTCACTTTTTTTTTTTTGAAATGTAAGTGTTTTGATGAACTTAAAATCATTTTCCAGTTTTTAAATAGAATATTTACTCAATTAATGCTGTTTTATATATTACTAATCAGTAAAATTATTATTTTTATTGAAGAGTTTTATGTAGAGAAACGAATATTCTTGAAATAAAAATGAACAGATATTGGAAATAACTAGGGCTGCAGAATAAAAAAAAAGCAGTCTATTAAAATATAATCCATAATTTTCTGTAACCGATACATTATAATAACTCATTTTCAAATGATTCAGAATGTAACATTACTTACAGTTTCCTATGCTGATGCAATAAGAGCACAAAAAAAAGCATGACATTTTAAAATTCCGACTTTTTCATTTATGAAGAAGTTTAATGAAATTTCATGCATCTCCCTTCTCTTTTTTTGCAAATTCACAAAGTAAACAATTTTTTGTTCCTTACTTTCGAAATTCCTTCTCATGAACTTCTCCTTCACAATCTTTTTTTTTTCACTTCATGGTAAAATAAAACTGAAAAAGGTGCTTATGCTTTTTTTCCAAATCAACAGCAGTTTTAAAAGCTAAATAAAGAACACAGAAATGCTCCTTGACAAAATTCTCTTATATCTACCATTTTTCTGCACCTTGTGTATATTTTTATCTTTATCACTTTATTTTTCTTCTGCATTCCATCCCCTGGAAAAAAAGTAAAACTTCTGAAATTCGAAAAGTCATTCAAAAAAATTCTCATGAAATGCTCGTAAGTTTAATGGCTATTGATTGTAACATTTTTTAATACTTTTAATTACATTTCCTATTACTTTTATTGTTTATCTTTACCAGGAAGCATGAGGCAATTTTAGTTAATTTTCAATGAATAAAATTACTTCGAAATCAAAAAATAGCATCATTTTCATAATCAATTAGGTATTATTAATCTGTTTAACGAGATAAATTCTCTGTAATCATTATAAACTGATAACTTCTCTTCCAAGAGTTATTGTCTAAATTAGAATTAGTTTAAATATATTTATTTTCGCATTGTTTGAATCACCCAAATCCACAAATAAGAGTAGTCCCCCTTTTTTAATGATAATAATTACACACAGTTAATCAATTAATGTTTATTAAGCCCTAAATTTAAATGTCGCTTCAAACCTTTCCATCTGACATTTATGCTTATTTAGCTTTTTTAAACTACTTTATCATCGAACATTGGAAATATTTATCAGATATCATATGGTTTCGTCTCAATCAAGATGAATCAAGATGATTGGGACGAAACCATATGATACCGCCCCATATCAAACTAAATGAAAAATAATCTTTGGAAAATATTCTTTCATTAAACTTTCTTTTCTTCTTAACAAATTTAAAAAGTCAAATGTTACACCCACAGTTTTCATCGATTGCATTTTATTTCTCTGCTGTTAGAATGATTACATTATGAATAGATTCTAATTTTACCGTGATGGAACGAAAGTGGCAAAGTGACGAGGTTTTCTGTTCGAATAACTTCTCCCTCTTACTCTTCGCCGTTCTTTCCTCTTATTAATAAGTTTTCCAATTGATTCTAATGATTCTGCCTAAATGAAAGAGTAAATTTTCGTCCTATCGTAAATCGCTATCGTCTGCTGGGATTCATTTACGTGCTGGTAACGCTTGACTGTAATGGGTTGTCGCAACTATTGTCTTATCACATCATTTTTATTCATCTTTATCGCTTCCGTTCATAATTTCGCGCTTTGATTTTTTGTTGATTTTATTCATTTTTAATATCATTTTTACAACTTCAATTTAATGTCCAACATTCGTTTAGAAATACTTCTAAAATATGCAAATATGCTGAGTGATTAGTAAAAATGTTGAAAACCAATTAATCAAAGACTCACGTTGTTACTGAAGATATTCTTTTAACTATTTTATTAAATTTTATCTTTACATATATTTTTATTTTTTTAGAATTATTTAATTCACACTCAGTCTCATTCATGCCTGTATTTGTTTCAGCATTTCCATGCAGTAAGGTTAACAGACAAAAATTTGTTTTCATTCATTATAATTTTGCGCTTTTTATTTATCAAAATATTGTACATTTATTTTCACTGTTATATGAATTATTTTTTTTAGTAGGGTTACCAAAATTCTTTTTAAATGATTCAAAAGAAAAAAATTTCAATTCAACTGGCTAAATTATGTATTACTTTCGTGACGAAAAAATATGGGTGTGAATCATTAAGTGTATTATATTAAATAAGGATTAAAAATGCATGGACCTTATAGTACTGCTGAATTTTTCAGCCAGTTTTCCTAAAAGTGATAACTGTGATTTCCCATCCAAAAAAAAAAAAAAAAAAAAACTCCTAATTAAGAAATTTTCGAATTGAAAAAAATTGGAAAGTGCTGCTGAGAAATAACAGAAAATAAAAGTGGTTTTTTCATAAAAAAAGCGTAACATTAAATGAATGAAAACTAGAGAATATTAATAAAATTTGATCATTGTATGTCTAACACGTTCATCCGTCAACTATATTTCCACATTTTTACTTGAAAAAAACATTCCAAATATTTTAGTTGTTTTTTACCAGATTTTTTTTGAACCCTTTGCCAATATACTTCAAATACTTTATTATTTTCTTATTCTCTATTCATTAACTATTCGACTGAACGTTACAATATCAGTTACTAAACTATTTCACAATAACTGTTATGCTTATCTTTTTTCTTTATTTACATAAGGAGAATTATAGCACAGTTTTTCTTATAATCCATTTATGTATATGGCAATTAGGCGAATATGGAAATATGCTTTCTTATCAATATACTGATAATATAAAGAGCAATAATCACCATTTCTGGTAGGGAACAGTTTGCATTACAAGTATCAATAGCTATTTAATTATTAAATTTTAAAGTTATGACCTAATAAAATTTGTTGCTCAGATAAATAAAATGAAATTTGTTGCTCAGATAAATAAAATGAAATTTGTTGCTCAGATTAATAAAATGATCATTTCTTGAAGATAAATTTTTCTCTAAAAGGCCTTTTTTTTATTGAAAAAAAAAAAAAAAAAAAAACATTTTTCAGTGGTAGCTCTATGATCACAATCTTAGTGCAAACGTGAATTACATCTCATCAATCATTCCACCTCTTCTATGTGTACTATAGGATCATTAATTAATCTGAAGTCACCAGTAGAACTAGAAGTTAATGTGCCGTCAGTATTACGGACACAGCGCATTCGAATTGATTTCTTTGATCAGCAGTCAGTTGATGTAGATGCTGTTGTGCAGGTTCTTTATAATAATATTACCTTTTTCCCACTTCTTTTAAGAGACTGATTTCTTTATTTCTCAAATTTAATTTACCATCTCCATATGGCCTGTTACCCATTGACGCGATTTAAAAATTTCATGAAATTTTATGAAATACCAGCAATATTTCTTCTTCATATCGCAATTAATTAAAATGTTGTTGAAAAGTTCTGAAAATTTACAGGACAGTCTTCCAGGTGGATCCCGTATCGGAACTGTTGTAGGCTGTCATGGCACACCAGGCTCTCATAAGGATTTCAAGTATATCCTGCCACACTTGCATAAATATGGAATTCGCTTTATAGGCATTAATTTTCCTGGTCAAGGTTATACCCCTCGTGTGTTTTCTTTTTTTTTAAATTTAACAATTAAGAAAAAAAAAAGTGCCAAATGTTTTATACATGTAATTTATACACTCTTATGAACATTTCAATGCAATGGATGAGTTTAAATTAATGATCAAGGGATCAACTAATTTATAATTGCATATGGATAAATTTTGCATCTTTAAAAATGAGTAATATTTGCTTCCTTATTTTTCGTTTCCATCGATGATGTTATTAACCAGATGGTATTTGTCTAGAAGATCGAAATTTATTTCACTTTTTTTGCCAAGTAAAAAATATTTTGAAGATCATGAAAAACTACACTATACTAATGAAGAGCGCATGCAGTTCGTTCAAAAATTAATTAATTCACTGAATGTTGGCGATAATATTGTATTTCTGGGGCACAGCCGAGGATCGGAAAATGCTCTTCGGATGGCTGCTAGAAATCCAGTTAGAGTTTGATAATATAATGGATAAAAGGCAAAAGATTGTTCCAGTGATTGTATCCCTCCTACCTGATAGCTCTGATCACCATGATGTTATATTTTCATTTCAGATTATCTTGTCGATGGTGTTACTGTACAGATTATGCACGTTTCCGGATATTCGTGTTCATTCCACAAAAATTTTTTGGATTTAAGAAATTTGCAGTCTGATGCGTAGTATTTTTGAACTGCTTTAACACAGGGAATAATAAAAACTGCTTTACATCACACCTTCAGGATCGCTGTAAAGGTGTTGCATTGATCAATCCAATAGGCGTTGGAGTTCACGGCATGAAACATATTTGGATGGTTAAATTTGGATTATGGCTTTGGGAGAGATTCAGAATATTTCGTTTTATAGCGCGATATATCTTTTATACAGGTATTGCGTACATTTCTGGATATTTGCATTAATTTATTCACAAAAATTTTTCACAAAAATTTTCAGAATTTGAGACCTTCCAACGCCAATTTTGAACTACTTTAACACAGAGAATAGCAGTAGCAATTTTATATTTAACGGACAGTAATTAATCTTAATTATTCTTCTAAATAAAACCACTTACTTACTCCTGAAAATTATTTGATGTTTACTTTCAGTATTTAAGTTCTTGAAAATAAGAGTGCAAAATGGTGATGAAGCAGCAGTTTGTCTTAAATTAGCAGCTAATATTGATCTGAGTGGTCAATTGAGATATATTAACATACTAAATAATAGCAACACAAAAGTATGGTTTTAAAATTCTTCTATTCAAAATTTTCAAGTTAAAAAAACGATTTATACCTTACTTTTCATGAAACCTGTACTTCTCCTACTGGTTAAAATATTACATTCTAAAATTTTGGCTATTCCTTTTCTCATTTGTTTAATTGATGGGCTAAAAAGTCTTACATTAATTATATTCACTTTAATTCACTCTTTGCAGCTATTAATAGCCTACTCAGCCATGGATCACATCATTGAAATATCAGCCAGTCAGCAGTTTGCATCTCTTTTTCATAATATTAATCATGTGGTAAGGAACACCCTCAGTGGCAGATAAATTCCTCTGCATTTTCATAATAATAATATCCATTTTCCACTGCCTTTCATCATTTTTTATTTTTTATTACTACTTCGTCTATAATTTTTTCTTTTTTTTTTTTAAATATATTTTTTCCCAAAAGATAATCCTGTCATATACCGAGCAAGTCGATCTAGGCCTATCAGCGGTTTGTACCTTCTAATCGCAGGAGTTTAACGATCTATTAGATTTTTAGCTTACTTAAAGCTTCGGAATTATTTATGATTATATATGTTATAGTTTTGCTTTGACAATAGTAAATATTAAAATATCGGTTACAGGAGAACTTTTCAGTCGACTCATTTCCTAATATAAAATTTTGTAATGCATATCTTTGAATTTTCAATAAATAATATATAGAACCAATCCGTTAAAAGATGACTGCTGAGAAACTCATTAAAAAATGTAAGAAAAATTACTGAAAAAATCAACTAAAGATAAAAGATATTTCAGAATTGCCAATCAAAGGATGATATATCAGTTCTAGATGATATTCCACAACGATATGGCGAATCCGAACGGTCGTTTTCAGTGTGTTTTGAGAAGGAAGGCCATTACTTACAAAAACGCCAAGCAAAATTTATTGCCAATTGTACTTACTTTATGCTAATAGCGGACAAGGTTGCGCAGGAAGATATTAGGAATATTTTTAACTCACTTTATAAATAAAAGAAATATTGCAAAATCTAATGACTATTCTGTTTATCTTGAGCAACTATAAACAGTTCTAAATTGATTAGTACTGCTTGCATTGCTGTGGAGGTCAAAGAATTACTGAATTCCAGAGATAATGCGTCACTTGTTGGAATGTGAACTCCTCCTAAAATGCTGATCAGGTAGTGATCGATAACTATTTTTATAGTAAAATATTTTTACTTACCAGTTCTTATTTACTCTTATGGCTTCATGACAGTGGTATGTACAAAATAACCTCTGTAAACTATGTACAAAATAGCCTCTGTAAACTATGTCAGAGCCATTCGTTTTATCAACTGACATTTTTCAATGACCATTGAAAAATTCTCAGCCAATCTATTATTTTGTTTTAGAATATAAGTTTCACTAATAAAGAAAAGAATCCACAAAGTAAAGCTTGTAAAAACACTACATGCACCACATACAATGACAAAAAAAATGTAGATTCAAAAAAAAAAAAAACCATGCATTAAAGCCAAGAAAAAAGCACGCATGAAAAATAACAAAAATAAATTAAAGGCTAGTTAGGAACGAAGAAGTTTTTACATACTAATTTGAGCTGCTTTTCAGTTTCATTTCTGGAGTTACCAAAATGTGCGTTTTCAGCCAAGTAACGATAAATATGCCGCGAATATCTCAGAAAATGCATATTTTATAATATGAGAAGTGCAGTTTTCCTCAAAGAATTTTCTTTTATTCTGTATATTTTCCTCACTTTGAAAAATTGTTCTCTAATAATATCTACCGAAGCTGATTACGAAACGATACATATCATTCTGTCACTTTTCTATACTGAGACTGAAATCATTCGCACAAAATTTTTTTAGTCAGAAATATAACATATTCAAAGCAGAAGAAGTCAAGCATATCAATTTAAATCGTCATGAAAGTTTATGATGGTATTAACAAACTCTTACTGAAGCAGTAACTGCATGATATACAAGCCATATTTAATAGTGCAAATTGCTGCTCAGCAAATATAGTGAAAGCAATGAAAAAATAAATAAAACCATACCAAAATTAAGTGAAAACTTCTGATGGGCGTAAAAACATTCAGAATCCCAATAACTAATTAATCTAAAAGATTTTGTGCCACTCTTTCACCAGAAAGTTTTTTCTTTTAGCAAAATCCGTTTAATATTTACAAGTACTAGGAAAAAAAAAACATGAACTGTAGAAAAAATATATATACTCAATATCCATATAACAATTCCTCTGACGAAGAAAAGTGATGACGACATCCATATTGCAAGCACATCACTATAGCACATCTCTCTTTTCAAATTCCAGATTCGTTTAATTCTGCATTTGCAAAAAATTTACAACTTTAAATGATTATGCTGCATTTTAACAGTCTCAGATAAACTTACTGCAAATAACTACGAAAAGAGCTCATCGGGTAACTTCGACCATCTACACGGCTGGTTTTATTGGTGTGGCTGGAAAGGAATCCTCAGATAATAAATAAAATGCTATTTTATTTTATTCTAATATTGCTATTACCACTACTATTTTCAAGTTACTGTTGTAATAGGTCATTCACTGAATGTAGTGATATTTTTCTCATGAGACTAATGGCAAATTTCCGTGCTAGTTAAGGTAAGATGAGGTCATTAATTCTATCGTGTCTGTTTGCAAAAGAATACAGGAAAATTTAAAAAATTTGGTTAGTGACAATGATATGATGAAATACTGAAGGATAGCTCAAAATCATTTCGCCAAGAATATTCATTATCGACCTCATTAGCAGAGGCCAATGAAATGCAGTTACTAAACAAATGCAATAACCTTGAAAGAGAGGACAGTATTACAAATTACTGTCAACAAAGTGCTTGCGGATAAATCAGATAGATCTGATCTATTAGAAAAGTTTGGAAAAAGACAAACATTCCATAAATCTAAGTAGCATTTCCAGCAATTTTATTACTTTCTCTTACTATTTTCAGCACATTTTTTCAGTATCCAATCGTACTACATAGCATTGCATTCAAATTTTTTTTAAGTATCCAATCGTACTACATAGCATTGCATCAAACAAAATTGCACAGCTAACAAATGATACCAGCAGTAGGAAAAGGAAGTGCTTGTGATCTTTTCCTCAAAC
>RCAB01000598.1:0-34490 GCA_003640385.1 Setaria digitata | reverse complement strand
AATCATTGTTTAATATCCGTATGAATAAAGAGTTCTTTGTATAAAATCTTTACTCATTATATTTTCATTTAAATTGAATTTAAAAGTTACACAGTGTCTACAACAGAAGTGCATCATCATTGCCAAATTTTTTTCTAATTTTTTTTTTTTTTACAATGCCATTTTGATCCATCATCACATATTTAATGATTTACCATTTTAATTTCAAATTTAATCTAAAGAAAAAAAAAACAAAAAAACAATAGTTGCAAAAAAAGTTTTATATTGTCAGTGATAATTTCCACTAAAGCTATATCAAATTAGTTTAGATTTAAGTGTCGTTAGCTCAAATTTACAGAGATATTCATAAATTTTTTAGAAAATAATTTATGGAAATTTAAAAACACACACAAAGGTCTAGGTTAAAAAGAAAAAAATTAATGTTCCTGAAACCATTGGAATAAAATCAAGTAAAATCAATGAAAATCACAAATACATTTACATCAGAAAAATCTGAGCAGCTGCTTCATTCATCCATTTTAAAATTTTTAGAATTAGACATATTTTCAAGCTTTTAACATTTTCTTCTTCCAAAAGTTTAACTTTTCGCCTTTCTGTCCATCAAATCTCTCACATTTTTCCACTTTTTTTCATTTACAACAATTAACTGGCATTGTAAAAAACAACTTTCACTTATCTTTTTTATCAGTTTATCGGTTATCTTTATACCATCGACATTTTCTGTCAGTGATATTTCATCGCATTTATTTTCCTTTTTTTAAAAAAAAAAGAAAATTTTCCTTGCCGCAATCAATGCATACAGATATTAATAGTAATTTATAATTTCGAATAAGNTATACCATCGACATTTTCTGTCAGTGATATTTCATCGCATTTATTTTCCTTTTTAAAAAAAAAAAAGAAAATTTTCCTTGCTGCAATCAATGCATACAGATATTAATAGTAATTTATAATTTCGAATAAGATTAATTATTACTGAATAATTAAACAGTATAGATTTATATCTTCGTATTTCATTGTTTCATTCATTATTAAGTTATTATTTTTTTTTTTTAAGGTTTTTGAAGTTTCTTTGCAGTATAATAATGGCATGACTTTATTTAGCATTTTTTTGCAATTTCAATTTCTTTTTTGCTCTTACAATCTTTTTAAGCGCAAAATACTTATTATCTTGATAATTTTTACAATTTTAAAGATAAATTTTTGCCTAATTTCCAGATTATTTTAAAACATTTTGATCAAAGCAGTTTAGCATTTTTGAGTGCCAATTTTTAATTGGATTAATTAAAATTCTTTTAGAGTTTTTGTGCATTTAGAAAAATTAAATGAAAAAACTTTTTTTTTTTTTTTTCGTCATGATATACTTTGATTTCAGAATTTTCGGAATGCTTTCATATACTTTTGGCTTTCTACATACATCAAAATTTTTGGCCAACCAAAGGATATATGAAACTGCTAGAAACATTATCAAATAAATCTTAGTCTTGCACAGCTGCTGCCAACTTATCAGTAAGTTGAATTGAAAAGTTTGAAAGGCTTTATGTATTGGCCTAAATGCACATACTGTCTTCTTCCTTCTCTTATTTTCCATCGATTCTTCGATCTTTATCAAACTTTCTCACTTTTTAAAATCACACTTTTGTTTAATTTTTCCCTCAATTTACAATTTTCGGTCTCTTTTCTTTCTACAATTTGTCTTGTTGCTTATTAATTAAATTTTATTTTTTCTCTATTTCGAGTATTTTCTCTTTCTATTCTTATAAATTTTACAAGATTCTAATATTTCGTTTCTTGTAAATTTCGATGAAAAGTTTATATTTTTCTTAAGATTTAAAAAAATTCAAAATTTTCATTTTTTTTTTTACTCGAACTTAAATATTTGTAAAAGTGAAATTTTCAATAAAAAAACAAAAACATTTTTGCTCCATATTTTATCATTTTTTTTTTTTAATAATTTAATCATACCGTTTTACGACTTGGCCATTTAGTTATGCCATAAAATGTTAGTCATATCGTTTAGATAATTCAATTAATTAGTACAGTTTTAAAGTTAAATCCTTTTTTGTGGTGAAATGATTGATTGATTAGCTCTTTTTTTTTTTTCATTTTTTATTTTTTGTACTTTCGTACCACAGCATTCTCAGAAGTTTTTTTTCTTAATCATTATTTGTACAGTTTCAAGTTTAATCTATTCCAATCAAAAATTCCGTTCAAAAACATGAATTGCTTTTTCTATCCATTTTTCTTTTCCTTTTTTTTTTTTTTAATTCAGCGGCATAAAAAAAAAATTTATAAATCATATTTAGTGTTTTGAAATGCGTTAAGATCACTTATTTGATAATGGCATTTGATTTTGCTTTCGAGCATTTTTTTTTTTTTTTTTTTTTTTTCATTTTTATGACGTTCTATTTCAATTACAATATTAGCAGCATCATTTTTAATCATTCATTTTACCAATTTATACACATTGCTTGTAAAGTTTACGTGGAAAGCAGCGTGGATTCTGTATCTAAAAACGAAATATTTATAAAGCTATAAAATAAGAATAATTTCTGTTTTTGCATGAAAAAAATCATTCATCAAGGTAGAAGAGATAGTTTAATGCAACTAAGCAATAATTTAGTCATCGGATATCGCTTCTCGTTTGGCAGAACTGAAATTCATGAAACTTATATTAATTATTTCACCAAGTATTAACTTCACTTTACTCCCTTCAAATGTGCTAATAGCTCTTATTTTTCAAGTTTCATTCATTTCTGATTTAATTTTCTGTGCATTTAAACAATTATAACAGTCATTTAGATCGAAAGTTTTCTTCTTTTCAAATTCAATTATTGCGATTATCATTTAATCAGCTCATTATCATTTTTTCAGATTGAAATTAATCCAACAAGTTTGAATTAATGAAGATATGTTTATAATTGGATCCTATAAAAACTCAATAAAGTAAAGAAGAAATTTTGAAAAAAAGTGCCAAACTTATGGGCTGTAGAGAGTACAACAATTTTTAGCAAATAGGTCATGATTTATAAACTTGATAAAATTAATCTTATCAATAATTATTTGATTGCTTATTGTGATCAATTTCCTTCATAGCAAATCATCAGTGCTAGATTACTGCTTTAATTTAAAATTAATAATAAATAAAATTTCAAAATCTGTAAGAAATTTTATTACCAAAATATTTATCTAACTATCAATAATTTATCGAATTGAAATCGGCGTTATCGGAAAGATCAAATAAAAGTTTGATAATTTATATGTGTTTTGAGTTGAATCAGTAAATTAGCAAGAAGCATCTGAATATGAATAAGTCTAAATATTATAATTTGAAACCTTAGTGTATACATTTTTTACTCATATATTCTTACATTTTTCACTCATTTAAGTTATTTCTTTCCTAAAAAATTAAATTTAGCAAACTATAATAATAATAATAATAATAATAATAATAATAATAATAATAGTAATAATAAAAGTGTTACATTCTCTCGAAAATTAATTGAAGACCACATGTCTCTCTAGGAGAAAATTAGAACATGATGAAGATACGTCTCTAACCAAGAAAGTCTATCCTCTGAAGAGACCACTAACTGTTTGGATCGAATATATGACCTGATATTCAAGACTAAAATTCAATAAGACTGGAAATGAAATAGAGAATAAAGGGGAAAAAAAAGGACGAATAAACGATTTCCTATATATCTGAAGGAAAAAAATTTTTTCCTTTTACCTCCTACTCAACCTTCCAGTCTTTTATCTCGACATCTTAATCGGTAAATCTCTTCCTCGTTTGTTTGAGAAGCTAATAATCTCTCCAGTTTACATGTTAAATTCAAGATTAAAAATTCTTGTAACTTTTTCTTATCGTAGCTTATCATATATTTTTCAAAAAAATTTGATAAAATCATTTTTTTTTCTTTTCTTTTCTTTTTGTGAAAAAAATTCAAAAAAAAAACAAAAAAAGAAAAAGTATTAGCTCATTCATTTTAGCAAAAATTAACAATAAATTTATAATATATGAGGAAAAATTCGAAACGAAAAAGCACATTCGTATTGGAATCCAATAAATTTGCTGTCTTCTGTGAATTAGCTTCAAATATGAATGCATTGTCTTAGTCTAGTTAGTCATTTTCATCCTGCATTAAAAGCATGTTAATATAGAAGATATAAACAGAAGAAAGTTCGAAACTTCCGCATCTCTCTGAGTAATCATTCTTCCTTCTGCAGTTTCCTTCTCCCAAATCTCTCAGTGCTATACCTCGAGAAACCTCGATAGTCTATCGCTTTCACAATCATTCAAAGGATGCAGCCATTCTGACAACTTTCTTTCCTTCCTTTTTTTTCCCTTCAATTTTTCAACTAACAAGATTTTTATCTGAAAATATAACTCTAAATTGATGCAAAATGGTTCATCTAACACAAAAAGCTATGTATATTCTCGCTTAGATCTCTGTTAACACAAAGAACGATAATGTACAGACTAATTAATATGATAAAAAGTGAGGAATTGATATGATAAAGAGTAAGTCATTCGGACTAGTATTATTAAATGATAGTTGATTTCGATTAATTTTAATTATAATAAAAATTATGGTGATATTGCTTTAAATTACAATTGCAAAATTGAAAATGTAGTAATTTTCTTTTTTTTATATATTTTTTAATTGAAATTTAAAACAAAATTTACCATGATTTTTTTAGTCTTTTATTTTTGGCAAAATTTTAAGTTAGTAAAAAAGATAAGTAGCAAGCTATCTACTTACTATAAAGGAAAATAAAAAGGAAACATTTGAAAAGGGAATGTGTAAAATGTTGTTAATGATTATGAACTAGAAAACTGCAATGAATAGGTAAATATTACGTTGTTCAGGTAAAAATTTTAAACAATTTTTTCTATCTTAGTATAAAAATTAAAAATTTTCGATTAAATGGCATACAATTAATTATTATTTATATGAAATTTTTCACTGAATCTATGAGCCTTTTCAGTAATTTATTTTTCCAGTTTTTATTTATTTATTTATTTTTTTCAAAACTGATTTTCTTTTCTCCATAGCGGAATTACTTTTTCTCTTTTATGCAGTGGTGTTTCTGAAATGCTATGCTGCTATTTAGATGAAAGGTCAACTTACCAGTTAATTAAATTATCAGATTTTCATTTTTTTTTTTTGGAAAAGAGAGAGAGAGAGAGAAGGAGAAAAGAAATTAGCGAATTAACTTGTAATCATAGGAACAAAAAAAAAAGAAAAAAACTAAAAAATTAAATTTGAATAAATAATGGATGAGAAAGGAGAGAAAAAAAAAACAGAAAATTAAATGACACAATAAAGTAATTAATATTAAGTGATTCTAAGTTGTTTTAGAAATTACTGATTCATTTGTCAGAAGCACTTTCAGAATCTCTTCCTAACAATTTATGATTTCTTCGTTACAAATTCATTTCCAAAATGAAATGATAACTTTTAATTTTGGTAAATGAATTTTAACTTATAAACTGCTAACTAATTTACTTGGCTGCTCTCAAATAAGACATTTGCTACGTCAAATTTAAATACTTTCATTTCAGCATACACAAGTACGTATGTTTTCTCACACGTACGCCACCAAAAGTTTTATTTTTATTTTTTTTTTTCAAAGTTGTAAACGAAAACTTTGACTTTTTTATGTTTAAAGTTTTTACTTCAAAAAAAACAAATCTAAATTTGAGATTCAATTAAATCTTAAGCGCTATCAGAAGATTAATTAATCTGTATGTAACATTTTCCAAAGTGTTATTTTATGAGATTTTCTTTTTTTTTTTTTAATAAAAGTTTATCGAAAAATCGTGCAATATTTTATGAATTTTGCTGTACTTAAAAACATTTTCCGCTGTGATTTTTTTTTCTTTTACCTTAAAGTACAAAGAAAAATATTGCAATAAATTTAATTTAATTTTTTCAATTTTACACAAATAATTTGATGCTTCATATTTTTCTTTTTCCTTTCATATATTTTGATAAAAAATTAATGCAAGCAAAAAAAGAAAATTTAACAAAAGGACTAAAAAAAAAAAAAAAAAGATAAGAGAATGAGACGCCTTACTAAACTGATTGAAAGCTGAAACTGTTGAATCGATGCAATGATTTATAATTATGAAAACGAAAAGAAGAAATATTTTGTTTTCAAAATTAAAAAGCGGCAAGATGAAATAAATTTAACAACGGCAAGGTGAATTGAAATGTTGCAGAAATGATTGAAAAGAAGGAGACATTTTTTTTTTTTTCTTTTTCGACATGAAATTTAATAAATTATTTTAAATATTTTGTTCAAATAATTAACTTATTTTGTTACCATTTTCACTTATTTTTTTTTAATTGAAAAAAATTGTTTTATAAATTTGTTGAAAACATGCTTGAAATTAAATTTATTCACGAAAAATCTTTTTGCTTTACGCACAATCATTAATTGCAGAAGTTGAAATATTATAAAGCTAATACTTTTCATATCAACAAATCTTATCAATTTTAATCAAAAAAATCACTTTGTTCTCATTGTAATTTAAATTGTTCATTTCTCTGCCCTCTCCATAATGACTATGCAAGATAACAATTTCGATTCTCAGACTTAGTCAAGATTATTGTTAGGTTTTTCTTCTCTATCTTTTCTTTTTTTTTTTCATTATTTTAAAATTAAAAAGCATTTGAATGAAAGAGAGAAAGGAAGCGAAAGAGGGAGGTAGGGAAAACAAGAAGAGAAGATTCAATTTCAAGAAATTTGAAATTAGGCATTCGCAGAAATTTCGCATTCTCGACTTGAGTTGATTCTGTCATGCGAATAGATTTCAATTTATTTTTACTTTTATATTTAGAATTTTTTATTTAAAATATTTGCGTAGACATCATTTAAAAACTTTTCTTGAAACAAAATTATCAACGGAGCTTCTTTTAATGTGATACAATTTCAGAATTATTTTTGAATTTATCATATTCTAACAGATGCCACTATGTTTACAAATATTTGCAGATAAACTTTTTTTTATTTATTTCTTTATTTTTTTTTCTAGACTAGACTCTCGGCTAAATTCAAGCAAACAATTGCTTCAGCTATACTAGAAGAAGCCAAAGAAACATTACTTCGTTTAGTGATATACTAGGAGTAATCAGAAAAGGTAAGACGAATGATAGGAAAGAAATTTATAAATTGAAAGTTTTTTGACAGATGAAATTAATAAATTTCCTTAGATCTATGGAAAAGATGAGTCAAATAAATAATTAGTAGTAAAAAATTAGTAAAAAATTAAGCATTCTTTTCTAAATTTATTTCAAACTTTTTATTTCAGCATACAATTGTTATTGTTATCACTTATAAGCAAAAAATATTAGCTATAATTATGGATGAAAATTCAACAAGTTCTTAATTTATACTCAATTTAATTTATATATATATATATATAAATTAAATATATATAATATATATATATATATATATATCTTCTTTTACAGATTTAGTATGCTTTAGGATTGTTCATTGTCTGTAAACGGGTTTTGTTGGTCTTTTCCTGTGCTTCAATACTTCTCGACATTTGTTCTTGTCAAATTTTCCAGATTTATTTAGATTAGTTTTCTACAGAACAGATTTTGATATGAATTTGGTAACTGTCGATTATAGTAGTAATACAAATGATGCATCTGATTGAATTGATATATTCAAAAAANGAATTTGGTAACTGTCGATTATAGTAGTAATACAAATGATGCATCTGATTGAATCGATATATTCAAAAAAAAAAATATTTGCTAAAATTAAATTTCATTTTTGCATATTTTCAGTATGCAAAGTTCTGGCAGCAATATGAATAAAATGCATCAGATTGGTCTAGTCTCGAGATAATCGAGAGAATTTATTTCATTCAAATGGCGATCAAAATCAACAATCAATCTTATATTGAAATTAAAATTTCATGGAAATTCGTTCAACATTCGAACCCCATTGCATGCAAATATTTTGATCACAAATTGGAAAAGGAAAAAGATTTATTGGAACAGTGCTTCATCGCATTAACATTTTTTTCCTATTTTATCGGGCACATTTCCTAAATTTTACTATTTTCGTAATTTGCAACCTAATATTTAAATTACAACTTGAAAAGAAAAAAAAATTTTTTTTTTTTTTGTTTTGTGATTTATTAGTTTTCGAAGCAAACGACAACAAAAAATTGGTTTGGACTCTTTTGGAAGATAATATTATTTCTCAGTAATAGTAAATACAGTGAATTTTTTCGAAATCTTCAAAATATCAACATTCTTCGGTAAGCATGTTTTCAAAATTTCATTTAATTTTTTGTCTTTTTATAAATTCATATATTGTTCAATTTCTCTTTAGCCTATGCTAATTAGTATAACTGCTTCTGAAATTTTTAAATATTTACAACTCAGTACGATTAACTTACGAAACATAGAAGTTAAAATTTGGTGAAAAAGGAAAGTGAAAGTTCATTAATACTTTTTTCTATTATTGCCATTACGATTGCAATTATCTTAACTTGAACAAAACTCAAAAATTAACCATTTCTTCCTTAAAATTAAAAATGAAATAACTTTCCAACTCATTTTTTCCTTCCATAATAGCATTTTCATTCATTCCTTTTTTTTTTTTTTTTTTTAAATAAATTTTTCCTACTTCTATTTTCCACTCATCTTGACGCCAAATTGGGAAAGAATGATAAATTTTTCAATTCTTTTCAGTTTGAAAAATGCTGATAAAAAGAAAATTAAAGGAAAAAAAAACATTGCACTTCAATTGATTTGAGGAAAACATTTCGGAAATTTGTAATGGAAAAACAGATTTAAAGTTTTTGTTTTGCTTTTAAGATTTTACATAACTTTTTCTTTCCAAAGAAAATTAATATATCAACATGGTAGACAATTTAAGAATTGGCTAGACCTATTTGACTATAAGTCAATTTTTGCAGTCTATTATAGACTAAAATATTTTACAGAGAGAAATAAACATGTTAAATTCTTCTGCTTCTTCGTATTTTACTCCGAAATCAGCAAAGAAGCTGAAATGAAATAGCTAAATTTAATTTCAAGTTCACTTCTTCTAGTACCAAATTAAAATGTACCATAATCGTGTAAAGATGTAAAGTTGTCTTAATTCTCGTTAATTAATGCATAAATTTTCCTTTTTTTTTTCTTTTCTTGATCAATTCAATGGGACAAAATTTTGAAATTTGAAAGTTTAACTGGAAAAAAAAGCAAAAAAAAAAAGAAAAAATTTGGTGAATACAGAAATATTCAATATTTGTTACATTTAATGACGTTTCAAAATTTCGATTTTATTAGCCTGAAATAAAAAAAAATAAAAAATACAAACTAATAACAAACTTTTATACAAACTCATCTTGGACAGAAAAAAAAAAACATTTCCATGCTTAGTCTAGGTAATTTTCATANTTTTCATGGATTCATGACCTGGACTAAGATCATACATACCACGCTTGGCTTAGACTGCATCATCAGCTAATAATCTGCCTAAGTCTCAAAAAATTTTTCAATCTTATCAGTTTCACTTTTCCTCCTTAAATCTCTAAACTTGTGCAAAAGAAAAAGAAAGGAGGTTTTTTTTCCTAAATATTAACTTTTTTTCATTCCCAAAAATGAAACAATAATTAAATGGCAAAAAAACCTAATCTATTTACGCCTAACTTAATATCACTTAAAATTATAAAAGAAACTTTATCACAATTCTTATCACAAAAAAAAAACTACTCTTATCAGCATGAAATCATTTTTTTTTTTTATCTTTTCTCCACTGCTTTCATCATTCATCTGTCCCATCATGTTTTAATAATTTGTGTATTAAAAAAAAAAAAAAAAACGAATGAATTTTTTTTAAAAGTTGAAAATGTTCATTGATTATGAAAAGTTTAACACACACCCACATAGTAATATCATTTAGTTATCTTTACGAAGAAACAACTGTTCTCGTCCTTCAAGTTACATTGAGTACCTTATCTTATCACATATTTCTTATCTTTACAATCATTCAGTAAATGAGTTAATGAGTTGGAGAAAAAAATTCTTTTTTTTTTACCAATTTTAATATAAAAATTATTGCATTTTCTGCATTCTGCTTATAATAAAAAAAAGATGAGCACTTTTTTTTCTTTCTCTTTCGATACTATATCATTTTTAATTGTAATTCAAATTAAATTTAAGAGAAATTAATACTAGCTTCTTTTTCTCATAGCAATGGAATACACACTTGAAGAGATTAAAATGACTGTCCAAGCGGCAGTTAATGAGATTAAAATAAATAAATAATCTACTAGAGAAAAATTCATCCATCAATCATTTATTACTTTCAAGGAAAAACGAAATCCGAAATACAATTTACTAAAGAAAACAGTAGCATCAGAAATTCAAAAAAAAAAAAGGAAAATTTAAATATAATCTAAAAAGTTTACGCAAACAAGTAATTAAGAAAAATGAAATCTAAAATTAGCTGCATATGTGAAGGATTGAAAATTAAGAAATTACTTCCAAACAATTCAATATTCTCTTTCTTTTTCTTCCTTTTCCAGATAACGAGAATGAAAAATTATTGGTTACTTCACAGGGTACGACAGCGTTTCTAATGGGTATTAGAATTGACAAGAATTCGATATCGATGGGTCAACGTGTCGCCAAGCATCACATGCAATCCGGCGTTAAACTTTATCACCAACGACGTTATCAGCAAGCCATTTCACGTTGGTCGGCTGCTCTTCGACGTCTTACGTAAGTTCACATTTTCAACTTTTCTTTTTTTTTTTTTTTTTGAAATTATTGCTAAAATTTTTTTTCAAATTGTCACTTCCAGTTTAATATTTATAATATCTTAAAAAAAAAAAAAAAAAAAAGGAAAGAGAATAAAGTGTATTAAAAATTTAGAAAAGAAAAAGTGAAAAAACAGTAGTTAGCTAGTAATTATTTGTGAAGAAAATATTTATTTAAATAAAATATAGCGCTTTTTTTTTTGTTTTCAAAGTTAATTTTAGAAAATAAATAATTTGAATTTTTATTAAGAAAAATAAAAATTGTCTAACTGAAATATATTCGTAGCCAAATCTTTTTTCTTGTCTTTTTTATTTTTTTTTTTGTTTCATTTGTTTGTTTGTTTGTTGTTCGTTTCTTTCTTTCTGGATCATTTTACAGAAATGATGAAGAACGTTTTATAACGCTAGGATATATGGTACAGGCATATTGTGATGCAGGAAATTACCAACAAATGTTACAATATGCCTTATTGCAAACAGAATTAGCCAATAGTCTACAAGATGAGTCTATGAAAAGTGAGGCATTTCTAAATTTGGCCAAAGCATACGAACGATTGGCTGATTTTGGTAAAGCAATTAATTATGGTCGTGCTAGCTTACAGTATCCAAATTTAGATTCAAGAACTCCCGGACATGCATATCTAGGTTTCATTTAATTTCTTCCCATTTCTATTTTTCTTTTTTTTTTCTCTGAAAAATTACTAATTTGAAAAAGAAAATTAGGAAAAAAAAGAAATGAAATGGCTTGATTAAAAAAAAAAAAGAAAGAAAAACTAATTAAAACAACAAAACAGATTTTTTTTGGTTTAAAATTTCGATAAGAGAATCTTTCGCCGTCGTGATATTTTCAATGAAATAAATTAACTAAAAAAAAAAAATGATATAATTAAAATAAGAAAAATTATTTTTGCGCATAAAACGATAGCCAGAGATTGCATGGACGAGAAAAATCACTAGTAAATTTATTAAAATTTAAAATTTGAAAATATTAAAATGATAATGAGAATTTTTTCAATAATACACTTTTTTTTCAATAAGCATATGATATCGATAGGAAGGAAATTTTTGGAAGAATGGGCTAATTAAAATTGCAAATCATATAAGAATTGAAAATAATTTGATAATTTTGAAGGAAGTATTTGATATTCTTTGAATTATGTAATTAAATTCATGTTGTTAAAGGAGAAAAAAATGATAAGAGAAAGTAAAAATGAAGTAATTTTTTAAAAGCAAAAATAATTACTTTCTTTTGATTCATTGCTTTTTTTTTTTCTTGGTTTCTCAAGATTGTAAATTAGGATAATTATCAAATGTTCACGATTTTTATTCTGAAAATGATAATTATATTATTCGCAATTATGCGATATATTATAGTTGTGGCATTATCACAACTTGGATTCAGTCAATTTCAAGCTAGCCTAGAAGCATTTGAAAAAGCAATGCGTATTGCAAATCGTTCATCTGACAAATTATTGGAATTACAAGTATGTGTTGGACTTGGTGTTCTGTTCACCTTACTCAGGTTATCATATTCCATCTTAGTAACTGATTATGAATTTAATTATCCTAATTTGAATTAATTTTAAAAGCTTAAGCATAGAATTTTCATCATATTCAATTACTGATAACACATTTTCTCACTGATTTGATGATTGATGTATGTTATTCGCTATTATATCATCTTGTGCAATCAATTTATCATCCAGTTTGCTTATCAATAATTAATTGTCGTTCAATTTCTACCCTGTTTATAAGGTCAACAATTTAAATTAATGAATAGAAGTGAAAGGAATTATTTATCAATTATAACTGTTGATTAGTAAAATGTTAGGGATTTATCGAAAGCGATAATATTTTTACGCAATGCATTGGCAATACTGCAAGGTGTAACGGTTGATGATGTGCATGCTAAATATCGTAGCGTTGTGCTTTATCACTTATCAGTTGTTCTACGACGAAAAGGTTCATTGGCGGATGCTAGAGCTACTTGTGACGTATGTTTTGAACTATCCCTAAGATTAAGTTTTAATTCGTAAACAAATTTTTAATTTTGAAAAATTAAAAAAAAAAAAATTCTGATATGATTATATTAGCTGCTATAATTAGTTTACAGGAAGCACTAAAATTAGCTCAGGAAACGGGGAATCGATCAGTTTATGCTCGTTGTTTGTGTTCAATGGCTGATATATGTCGAGAGTTGGGTGAATCTCAAGCTAGAGAAACTTTAACTGTATGCAATTTAAGTTAGCAATCAGTAGTAATTCAGATTAGTAATTGATAATATCTAGTAATGAGTGTTCTTTTGTTTAATTCTTGTTATAATAAGTAGTATGCATAAAGAGGAATAATTAATATCAAAATATTACTAATTTACAATTACCGTTTGTTCTTTTTCTTCAATAATTAATATTAAGGATGATAAAACTTCATAAATATTATCATTGCTAAATAATAACTAATAATAAATATGCAACTTCCTAATAATATCAATAACAAAAAACAAATGTTGATAAAAATTTCACAATGGTAATAGTGAAATTAATACGACTAATTATCATTATTATTTTTTTTAATATAACTAATAATAAATCGCAGCAATAAAATAATTAGTATGAGCAATAAAAATACGCAATTTATAATAATAAAAATAATACTAAATTGCAAATTTTTGTTCACTGTTCGGAAGAAATTTTGAAAAAAAATTTCGAATATATTTTGAAATTGGAAATTAGTAAAAATTGCAGAAAAGTTGGTCACGTTACGAGGAAGCATATCGAATAATGCGTCAAACAAATGATCGCATGGGTGAGGTATTAGTTCTTGGTAGTATGGCTAAATCGGCTTCTGAATGTCGAACCTTTTATACCGGTAAATGCGAATGTCAGGTAGTAGTTAATTCATTCGCTAATTAGTCGATTTATTTGAAAAAAAAAAAAAAGTACCGGATGAATTTTATGCAAAACTTGATCTCGAAAATTTTCAAGAATTGAGAAATAAAATGAAAATAAATTTAAAAAAAAAAAGACACGCATTTTCTTTTGTTAAAGTGTTTTTGTTTGCTTTGTCTCTAAAATGTCAGCAAATCTATTGCAGGCAATTCAGCTCAATAAAAAATGCTTGGAAGTAGCTAAATTAATCGGTTGTAGAGTAAGTATCTGGTTAATTTCTTCATTGTGATTTTAAGAATCAAACTAATTAAAGCGAATATGATTAATTATGGAATTGCTGCTAATAAGAGATTCAGAATAAATGTTAAAGAAGCGATTTAAAAAGCGAGAATCTATAGCTATGGGATTCATTTCCTTTTTTTTTTTTTTTTTTCTAACTTTGAGCAACTTAGATCTTTCTTTCTAGCATGCAATGATGCGATGTCATCTAAGGCTACAGGATCTTTATAATCAGTTAACTGATGAGGATAGTGAGGAATTGGCCAGAAGAGCGGTAACATCGTTGACGCAAGAAATGGAATTATTTTGTAATTTCTGTGGACAACGTTATGGATTATACGATAATTCGTTGCAAGCTCTTCGATGCTCACATATTTTTCACGAAAGGTTTATCGTTTCTTTTCTTTTTTTTTTTTTTGAAAAAATTTTCAAATAATTCTGAAATTGAAAAAATGTGAGCTAAAAAATTGAAGCTTGATTTTTTTTTTTTTTAGTAAAATTGAAGGCAAGAAAAGAAAGAAGAACTTGTTGTGCAATAAAAATAAATCATTGGATCTATCTTCTTATTGAATCAGTCTATTTCAGTTGCTTACAAACATATCTAGCCGAATGTTCTAATCCGAACTGTCCGAAATGCCAATGTAAGGCAATACTTATGGATAGTATTTCAGTGAGCACACCATCTGTTTCATCAGTGATCGCCGATTTAACAACATCACTTCCGTTTTCCGGTATTTCTCATTCTTTGTTAAGTCTTCCGTTCCCGGTTCATCATTCTTCATTTCTATTATTTCTTTCATCTTCTGCTATTTACCGTTTCTTATTCTCGCTACAACTTCCATTTTTCAGATACTTACCCTCATTTTCCGGTTCATACCTTTTCGTTTTCTGTTTTTTTCTTTCGTTTTTCGATGATTATCATTACTTATGGCAAGTTTTCATTACGTTTCCTCACTATTTAGAAGGTCTCTGATAACGTGTGATAAAGAGTTTCATGTATCCTTCTGCTTCTAAAAGTAACTTCGTCATCTGGACCATTTCATTTTTGCAATTAAGAATCGTTTATTTATTAACATGCTTGGATTTGACGCTCTTACAGAAGATATGCCAGTAAAACGTACGGAATCATTTAACATTTTCACATCATCTGAATTCGAAGAGCAAGTTGGTCCGTCATCAGCACAGCAACGTCCATCTGTTTCACTGTCACGTCCAGTATTACGTAGATTAGAAACTATTCCAACTAGCATTGAATCACTGCCACCCTGTGCTACAACGACAATACCTCCTGTTTCCGGAACTCTCCCAGGTAGATTTCTTTTGCAAAGTCTTTTTTTTTTTTCACCTTAAACTTTTAGTTTTAAAAAACGATTTGCAAATCTCATCTTGGATAGTCTCAAAATGAAATTTATTGACGTAACTCTTTCCGGAAATTCATCAATATACATTTGATAGTCTGGAGAGTTAATTTTCACTTAATTAACTTTTAGTGACCCAGTCATTGACAACACAGAAACGTAAGCCACCGCCACCATTACGAAAATTCGGCATCTGTAAGGTTGACGGTACACTTCCGGTTTCATCGGTGCTGAATTACTCGGAGGAAGAACTGAGAGCAGGCGGACCGTTGATATTACCACGGGGTCTTACTGTTACTGATGTGTAGAGTTTCGCTTTCATTTAATTCTTTCTGTTATATTTATAAATTATAATCATTGTAGTAATTATTATCATCACTATCATCATCATTATTTGTAAGTGATCATTCCGTAATTCTGTGTTCAAGAATCACACTATCAATCGGATCTTTTATTAGTTTCCTTCTTTCTTGCTTTATATTCAAATGATTATTTGTATCGGGTAACAAAATTTCGCTAGAAAGGAGCAATGAAATTTTTGAAAATGGTGATAAAATGAAATTGGTATTGATAATTTTTTCTTTTTTGCAAAATTTCCACTTATTTTATGACCAATTTAAACTTTTGATAAAACCAATAATAGGAACAGTTTTTTCTTTTTCAATTTCCAATTTCAATTTTAAGTCTACCATAAAATGTTTGTACTATTTGCTGTTGCCACTAGATTCCAAAATGCCATATTTGCTCGCTTATTTTACGAACCACTTATCCAAAAATCTTTCATATTTCTCTTGTATTTTTTGTTCCAAAATTTTTTCCAAACTTTTAAAACTTCATATTTTGTTTTTATTAACAACAGTATACTACTTTCCTGTATAGTAAATATCTTTTCAAAAAATTTCAGTCAAATTTTGAATAATTAACGAACACTTTATAAAATTTTCATTCGAAGCCTTTGTTCAAATTTCTTGCTGAAAAAAAAAAAATTAAAATTTAGAAAAAAGAAGGCGAAATTTCACATGAAATTTCTGTAATGAAAGAAATGAAATTGATCTCATCGCTATTTCAAGAATTTTTTTAATTGAATGATTTATCAACTGATTTCTTTTATCCAAAAAATTTGCATTATTTCATTTATCTGTTGATCAGATCTGATTGGATATATCTCAGATAAATGCTAATATTATCAATTTAACAAATACTTTGTAAATACATTAAAATATTTTTTATTGTTCAGCAAATGTTTGAAAAAAGTTCTGCTAATCAATGTCAACAATGTTAAAACTAATTTAATTTACATGTAATTAGCAAGAGCAAAAAACAAAAAAACTTTTCACTCAAAATCATCAAATATTCATTGAATAATTCATTTCAGTAATTCTTTCTTTTCAAAAATAATCCATTTCATATTGTTTGATGTTTGATTCCCACTTGACAAATAGTCATTTTTTAAATTAATGGAAAAAATTATTCAGCTCAAAAATAGAAGATAAAATGTTGCAAACAAATTATCTCCCGAAAAGAGTTGATAACTTTTGAGTCAATTTTACTGATCTGAAAATTTCTAAATAATAAATTTGCTATTTTTTTTTTTTTGAAGGTCAGAGAACTCACCGATTGAAATTAAGCCTTTATCCTACTGGGATATTCCCAACTTTCAGTACTGTCTTATATCATACCGATAAAGATCGCACAAAAATGATTACCTTTCTAATTGTACATTTTCAAGTTCCAGCTGCTTCTTCAATCTTCCGAAACTTTAGTCATTATCCGAAAATTTTTGAAAATATCTCTCTGCTTGCAATCAATTTCATGATAAGTATTATCAAGAAAAGTACTGTCGAGAAATACAATACGAAAATTTCATCTTTTACAACAATATTTATCATTCTTAACAATTTTTTTTCTTTTGAATGAAGCAGAAAAATATTTTTATAATAACGATTACGATGCTATAATTTGGAATCGTCTAGAAATTTCTATAAATTTAAAATGCTTTCTTCTTCTAAAGGTTTCATTTACTTTGCATTTACGATTCATTTATAACTTGTTAGGAATTCGTTTTATTCTTCACAAAAAAAAAAAAGAAAAAATGATGATAATAACAATAATATTTTATATGGAATTAAAACGCATAAATGTTCTTTCTCGTAAAATTCTCTCGAAATAAATTTTAACTTATCTACAAAAAAAGTCTAAAATTAAAAATAAAACTGAAATTTCTCAAATAGTTTAGCAATATGTTCATTCGAATCTAATAAACCATTACATAATAGAAGGCATATAATAATTAAAATTGTAGAAAAAAAAAATCACCCTTTTTTTTTTCTTTTGTTCTATCTTAACTAATAATTTAATTAAAATTCTCGTCACTGTCAAAAGCATTCACCGGACTATAAACCTGTTTTATTTTCCATTTACTAACCAATTAAGCTAATCATTTTTGTTTGTCAGAAAAAAGAAATATCCGCAAAATAAATAAAATGAATGAAGATCGCTCAATCTCGAGAATACTTCACAACACGAACAATTTGTATTTGTTTTGAGGACCGACAAGAGTTCCATTGCAAACAGTTACAAAATATCACATAATTTGTGGATATCACATATTATTATCATATTACTTTAATTTCAAATTCATTTCGCTCATTTTCCAAGGATAGATTTCCGGGAAACGATTAATAGATAATATTAAGCTATTAGGTATGTGGAAAAGAGAGACATGAATGTTTTCAATCTAGAATTTCATCAGAAATTTAAAAAAAAAAAAAAAAAAAAAAAAGAAAAAATTACTCTGTCAATAGTAAAATGTTTTGTTTTTTGCCAAATTCATCAATTAATTAAACTTTTAATAAAATTACTAAATTGAATTCAAATTAAAAATAAAAATAAAAATAAATCTTTCCAAAAAATTACAAACAACCTGTACTCAATTATAGCTTGTTTAAATTATTACAATTTACTAATTCCAATTCACTTTATTGTTTACCCACTTGATAAGTGCTAGCGAAATAAAGATTCATAAGTTTTTTTTTTTTTTTTTTTTCAAAATGCTCAAATTTTCTAACTAGTTATTTTGCTACTAGATTCAACAAATAGTTTTTGTTTTTTCTTTCTTTTTTTTTTTCCTTTTTTTTTTTTTTTTTTTCAAAGAATAAGAAAAAAAAAACTAATTTCTCCGGTTTACTGTGCATTAATTCTACTTTGTTATTTTTCCATTCTAGCTTAGACTGATCTGTTTACCGAGAAACCTCAAAATTTTCTTCCATCGTTTTTTTTTTTTCTCTTTTTTTTTCAACCAATGATTCTGGTTTCTGAAGGATGGAATGATGTCCTGAACAAGTCACTTCAGTCTTACATCGATGCATATATAAAGCATCATTTAGATAATTAGTTATGAATTTCCAATCAAAGGAACATTTTTCCTTCTGATTTTTCCATTTCTTCCTTCTATTCCTATCAATAAAATCATTATTGCTTCCCGCATCTTTTTATTTTCATTCAAAAGTCTTCAATAGCTCTAGAAACTTCTGTAAATTAGTATAAGAGATGGCTCATACATCTCATATATTTCTTTCAATCTTCATAGTTACCACCTGTTTGGCTGCAAATAATTTGTCAAAGGTATATTTTGTTGTTTTAATTACTTCATTTTGAAAAGAAAAAGAAAACATTATTAGCTAATAATACAACATGAAATAATAAAATTTATCAATAAATAAATTAAAATGAGCATTCGAAAAAAAAGTGTGCAAAAATGATCTAGTTTTCATTGATAAATTAAATAGGATTTCTGTTTTATTTTAGAATATCAAGTTTGATTAATCGAAATGGCAGATAAAAATGATAGTACTATGAATATTTTAAAAAAAATACGCTTAATTTACTTGAAAATATTAACAATACTGATTTGATTAAAGTACTCAACAATTAAATTCAGTTAATTGAAAGGCAAAAGAAAATTTGTTTATTTAGAAAGTTCAAAAAATAAGCATATTAATTAAAGCAACAGACAGAATACTCTTCTAATAATTTACTTCCGCAATCTAAAAATTGGTCTTAATTAAGTGAAATATGAAAAAAAAAAAAATTTCTTAAATTCTACGAAAAATTCTATGACTTAATATGATTAATCACTTTGAAGCGAAATGATTGAAAAGAAAAAAAAAAAAAAGAAAATTAACGAGTCATTTTTATCTTTGTTTTTTTTTTTTTTGTTTTGCAAATCATTAACCAACAGATTATCATTTAAAAAATTTGAAAAGAAAATGAATAAATAACTTCATAGATAAGTTTTCGAAATTTTTGTTTTGAAATTTTCAACAAATAATGTTAACTAAAAAATTAAACACAAGATCCATAGGAATGTCTGAGTGTTTAATTTATTATAAAAATAAGCGTACAATAATTGCTGTTTATTTGCTTAAATACAAAACGATTATTATTGTTTATTTAAATAATTATGCAATAATTGTATTGTTTATTGAAATGCATTTAGGGTTCGCTGCAAATTAGGGCACGTCAACGACGACAATGCATTTGCAAGCAAATTGCACCATCTTGCGCTTGTCCACAAGTAAGCAATCATTTACTCTTTTTTTTTTTTTTTTTGAACATCACGTGGATTTAAAGTTTACTAATTTAAATTGATTAGAAGGCTGTAAATTTTCATTTTGCTAATTTAAAACAAATGAATTAAAATGAAAGAAAGGAAGGATAAAAAGAGAAAATGGAAAGAGCTTTAGATAACTTTGCACCTATTCAACATTTTCAAAACTACATTGATTTAAATTGCTTTGAAAATGCATTTTTTTTCTGCAGCCACAAAAATGTTCATGTAATGCAGCATGCAGCTGCAGCAGTACCGCATCAGTAAGACCTTGCCGACCAACTTGCAGGACGTCATGCATGCAATCATGCACTATCAACAATCAACCACTGATGAGGTAATTTGATAAATGGATATCACTCCGACATTAATTTATGATTGCTGAAATCTTAAAATATGCATTCTCCAATAAAACGACCACAAGTCGGTCTTAAAGTTTTTCTAAAAGTCGAAATTCAGGAAAAAAAAGAATGTAAAAAATAATTGAAAATTGAGAAGAATTTTTGATAAAAATTTGCTAAAGATTTTGATAAGAATCATTCTTTAGATGTCAACCAATTTGCTCATTTACATGTCACCAAGCTTGTACCAATTACCAACCAAGCCAAGTTTGTTCCACTTTAAATTACCTCTCATTAAAGGGTCAATTTTCTTAATTATTCGAGCAGAAGATGCGTAAAATAAATTTCTCAAAAGACATTGCTTAAAATTCATTTTGTTGATTCTTTTTTTTTTCTTTCAAATTTAATAATTAACAGGCTCCAATAATGCAAGGAGCCGTACAACCAGCAATGTTACCGCGGATTCCAATGATTCAAGAATCCGTAAAACCAGTAACATTGCCGCAGATTCCAATGATGCAAGAATCCATACAACCAGCAGCGTTACCGCAGATTCCAATGATTCAAGAATCCGTACAACCAGTAACATTGCCGCAGATTCCAATGATGCAAGAATCCATACAAAAAGTAGCACTGCCAGAGATTCCTATAATGCAAGAATCTGTACAGGCAACAACGTTGCCATCTTTCACGGTGCCTCCTTCGTTTTCAGCCAATAACTGCTTGAAAAAATGTTCCAACAATTGCATGACAATTTGTATGCAACGAAATTGGCCCAAAAAATTGTGCCAAGAAGATTGCAATAATGCTTGCATTCAGTCATGTCAATTGAGCCATCTGCCAGCAGAATCGCCAGAAATGTCATTGGAATCAAAATATCAAGCGGAACTTTTGAGCATTTCAACAAGTTATCCGTTAAATTGCATTTCGCAATGTCATGAGGCAAAACAAGCGTGCATGCCGATTTGTCAGCAAAATTGCTCTGAATTGTGTGGCGAACAACAAGAAGTTCTTGATAAGAAGCAATCTGTTGCTGAATATTCATCGGCATGCAGCCAAAACTGTCCAGATGATTGCACTTCAACATGCAAATCCAAGGATTTTCCAACGCTGTTATGTGCGCAAATATGTCAACCAGCATGCATGCAAACATGTAGTCCAGCTGATCAATCTACAACATCGGTCACTCCATCTTATCAGTTTGACCTTTCAGTTTGCGAAGATAAATGTCACGCAACATGCCTGGCAACATGTCGAGCACAGAACTGGTCGCAAGAATTATGTTTCAGCAGCTGTCAACATGCATGCATCGTAGCTTGTCCACAGCATGCAGTACCTGTCGTATCACAGTTGCCTGTTACGACACCGATACCTCCCACTACACCTAAGACAGCCATACCAGTCGTTACGTCAAATACGCCTCCATCAGTGATTGACGTAAATACGTGTTTAAGTCAATGTATGATGTAAGTCTCTCCACAATATAAATTTCGAAATTTAAATAAGAAAATTCGGTTGTGAATCAAATTTCACAAAGCGTGCAATTATATTCTGAAATATTCTAATTTTTTAATTCTTTTCATGCTCATTGCAAAATTTGCTTTTTAACTTTTTAGCAGATGTCTTCCGTTAACGAAAGATTAATTGGAATACAAATGAACTCATTTATAGCTTAGTTTTAGAAAATTAAATTACTAGTTCAAATATATTTCTTAGAGAGAATAAGTGAAATTTAACTCTGTCATAATAAAACATTTAGGGAGTGCAGCATGCAACATTGTCCTACATCAGGTCTAACTGGTCCCGAATGTCAGTCGCAGTGCAACTTCCAGTGTCAACAAAAGTGTCACTTGTCGAAACCTGTCGTGCAGCAAAATCCCCTACAATGCAATGATACCTGTTCTGAAGGTGATTCAATGATAATACAGCAGTATTAACATTTCAAAATTCGGACCGATTAATCCACATGAAGACATTTAAAAGTAATTTGAATTGTGGAAGGTTAAAATGTTCAACTTTTTAACTATTTGAAATTAATTTTAATTAGTTGAATAAGCAAGTTATTCTATCTTTTTATCTCAACTATTTTTTTTTTCTACTTAGTACCAAAATTTTTTATCAATATCACACATTAAAGTGATAAAAATTTTGAGTAACATATAAATAACTTCAATTCTTCAGGATGCACTGATTTATGCTTAAGTGTTAATTATTACCAATGCCAACCATTATGTCAATCGAAATGCAATAGAAGTGAATGTTTAATTCAACAATCAAAATCTAATCAACCTATTGTCGAGACATTTGCGCCTTCAAAAGAGCACCTCTGTCAATCAACCTGTCAACGAGGTATTTTGCACTTTTAAAATCTAAACTAATTTGCCTTCATTTGTTGCTATTTAAAAAAAAAAAGAAATAGTAAGAATATTTCTGCTACCTTATTTTTATGATTAGGAACTTAAAAATTTAACAAAATTTGGATATTATCACCAATTGCTGTCAATAATTTATAGGCTGTCAAGATTCCTGCTCATCGAGTAATTTGCCAACACAAAAATGTGTGACATTATGTCAGTTGCAATGTCAGGAAGCATGTAGCACTTCGTATTTCCCACCTGGAACTATCAGTCCTTCCATTCCGGAATATCCACAAACAACCGTTAATCCATCGTATCCGACGATGTCGAAATATCCACAGATTTTCACAATCTTCCAACATCCGATCATCAGTAGCACATTCAGCACACCTTTACAAAATCCAGCAACATCTGCAACCACATCAAAAGAATCAGTTTGCATTCCTGCTTGCATGCCTTTTTGCCTTCCATCATGTATTGCATCGCAAGCACAACCAATCTCATCGGTAAATCTTTTTTTTTTTTTTTTTTTTTTGCATTTTCTGAAATTCATACATATTGGAGGTGCGTGCATTTTCGTGCATTTTTCTTTTTGGGGTATTTTACTGAATTTTTAAGAAAATTTTCCAAAAATTTTCCAACAATTTTTTTTTTTTCAAAATTATATTTTCATATTTGAAAAGAAAAAATTCTTTCACTTTATCAGTTATCACGACTGATTACATGCTTGTCATATTTAGATGAATGGAATGCCATTATCAGAAGAAATCAAATTATCACCATCGAACTGTAATTCAAATTGCACCAATAATTGTACACAGCAATGCTTACAACTCAAACTTACCATTAATACCTGTCAGGTGGCATGTCAAATGCAATGCGCTAATGTTTGCTGATAATTTAAAAGGCACCGTATTATTCATTATTATGTGCTTGTAAAAATAAAATATCGTATTTTTCAGTTTATTAATTGAATAACATTCGCACTGCTCTAGTGATTATCACTGATAATTTTCCTTTATTAGCATAGCTTATTTTGATTTCTTTAGGACTCTAATATGATGATGTTATGTTATGCCATCACTTCGTAAATTTTTTTATTTCGATTTGATTTCATTATGAAATAATTGCCCATAAATAATTCTCTATAAATTGAATTTGTCCTTGTCCAAAGCAGAACAAAAGACTTTTTTTTTTTAAATTTTTTTTTTTATTTTAATTTAAATTTTCACAAAAGGAGAAAATTTACATCCTGTATAACTTTTTATAACTGCAAAGAATTCTTTTTTTTTTTCTCTCCATAGCTATTAATTCAGAAAATATTAAGTTGAATTTTATTGCAAAAATTTCCCAGCAAAAAAGTTTTCAGAACTGTTTATTTTTGTTTTCAAACAGAAATGTTTAGTTCATCCTGACCAAAAAGAAAAAAAATGTAGAAAAAAATGTGAATTTTAATCAAATACTCTAACTGGCTTCTGTTTCTGCTTCCGCTGCTACTGCTGTTGCTGCTGCTGATGATGATAATGAAGATGATGATGATAATGTTGATGATAATAAATACTGATAACAATGATAGGAACAGTGATTTTTTCCGTTTTTTTTTTCGAACTTAAAACTACTCAGCAATGAAATGATAAATGCTAAATGCTAAACGAACACATTGATAGTTTAGCTTGAGCTTAGCAAAACTTTTCGTCTATTTCATTTTTGTTTTATTGCTACTGAACTTCATAAAATCGGTCTCTTTTCTATTCCTTAATTTAATTCCTCATCTAATATTTGTTCATCTCATTAAACTGGATTTCTTCATAGAATCTCTATGAGAAAAAAAAAAAAAATGGAAAAAAAAAAAAAAATGAAACTAAGCGAGAAAAATTGATACTGAATCATTTCACCGAGGATAAAAGCTAAAATTTTGTTCCACCTCCTTCAATGCTTCATTTTTTCGTAAAATATTTAATTCGTTTTGTGTGGTCGACCTGAAATTAGCAGAAACAAAGAGAACATAGACCACCTAGGTGGATAAAGGCTAAAACAAATATTTATTCATTTAGTTCGTCATATGAACGTTTGGATTGGAAAATTGTTTAATTATATGCTTTTATTCATTCTTCTTTAAATAAGAAACGATTAGTTATAATCGAATTGATGCTAATTAGATGAGCAAATTTTAGAATGATTTAGTGTTGTTCATTGATTTATTTTAGATTAAATGATTCGAAATTAAACAATTTGTTGTTTATTGATGATAAGAATGGTGATAAATATATTTGATGATGATTTCATATTGATCACATAATTTATGTTTTTTTTTTTTTTTACATCTTATAAGATATTTGTATTATCATTGCTAACTTGAATTTAAATGACTCACTAGATGCATTACATTTCTCATGAACTATGCCAATATGATATGTGAAAAGTTTGAAAATTAACACTGAGCAAATCGCTCAGCTCAATGTAAATGTTTCTAAAATTTTCCAAAATTAATAAAAATAATAAAAAATCAATTCTGATATTACATGTTGCAAAATGTATTGTTTTTTTTTATTTAATTTTTTTTTTTTTTTTTTTTACACACCCACATTTTCAGAATTAATCATGGCACAAAGTTTGTTATTATTATTCCTAAAATTCATTCATTGGAAATGATTTGAAAAAAAAAGGTACACTTTGGATAACAGATGGTTTCCAGCTGTTAACTTATTTTTGTTTAAAGAAAAAAAAAAAAAAATTTAGTTCACAAATCTATTTTTTCAAAAATCACTTTTGTTCTGTTTAAACATTCTTGCACTTCGTGCTATCACTTTTCGTTTCGTTTGCTTTACTCAACGATAAACTTCGATGTCTTCTAAAACCTGAAATCATCTTATGTATATAAATATAAATATATATATATATATGTTTAAAAAACAAAAAAGAAAAAAAAAACAAAAGAAAACATTACTTCAAGTAATGCGCTACCTCAAGTAACATTAATTACTTGATTTCTTCACTCATTTTTTTTTTCTTTTAAAATTAATTTTTGAAAATAATGGTGAATAGTGTTGCAATGTTAATTAAAATTAAGATTAAGAATGTTGTTAACTATTCATCTAGAAATTAAATGGGTGAAAAAAAAAATTAGGGAATAATATTTTACCTATTAATTCACAATATTAAAGGTAAACAGTATTAACTAATTATTTGGAAGCTCAATAATGAGAATATTTTTTGATGCAAATTATCAATTTTAGGTAATTAAAATGAAAATTTAGGCGAAATTAAATAGTGCTTATTGATCAACGGGATAAGCCAAAAGCAGCAATGAAACTGTATGTATTAATGCATTTATTTATTATTTGNATTTGTTTTTTTTTTTTTTTTTTAATTTCCACTTATTTTGAATGTTTTTTTTTTAATGCATATATTTTTTTTCTTTTCTTCTTCTATTTTTGGCATCCTATCTGCTAAATGTTAACATTCATACTGATGAAAGTTCAAGTTTGTTTATTATTTAAGAAAACCATAATGTTTCCTATTCTTACGTCAAAATTAAAACTTAAAAGTACAAAATGGTCAGGTTTTGTTTAATAAAAATTCTCAAATTACGTCAAAATACTTCACATAGTTATCGGAAACATTCATTTTTTTTTTTTTTTTTTCTTTTTTCTGGCTATGATTTCGGTCAAAATCGTCAACAGAACGATCAAAAAGCGATTTTTGAAAACACAGAAAATTGAAGGAAGTATATTTTCAAGATCGATTAGTGAAACATTCTCGACAAACTTTTAAGCTCATCTCTAAACATACATATTGAAAGTTTTCTCTTCCTATCGGTGTAATTTGTTTTTCTTACCTTCTAATAGTTTCAGAAATTTTCAGTCTATGCTCTTGCTTGATAAATAGCCAAGTATGATATTTTGATGTGTGCGTTATGTATGTATTTAATAAAAAAAAAAAAAACCGTTAAAATATATCAATTCAATTCAATTTTTTTTTTGAATTTTTTAATTAGAATGATAAAATTGCGCGAATTTCAGCACACACTTTATGAGTGTGATTAAATTTGTTCAAATCACACTTATAAAAGTTGTTCAATTATTTTTTTTTTCTAAGCACACTTATGAAGATGTGCTGAAATTTTTGTTTCTAATTTATCCATTTATTGCATGCCAATTTATTTATTAAATGTCACCTTTTTTACAATATTTGTTGCTTTTCAGTGTGCACAAATTTTTGGACAACAAAAACGTGAAGATTTAATTAATTTATGGTCAATTAAATAACAGTGTGATGTATTATTGACCAATACAACAATTACAAACTTAATCATTGATTAGAAAAAGTTTTTGAAAGTCTGTAGCATTACGATAGACAAAACACGAGAAATGGCATACGAAACGATTACGGTGCGAATGAATCGTAGCAGTAATACGATACCGTGGGGGTTTACTGTATCTGGTGGCAACGCTATGCCTATCAAAATTGCATCGGTATGTTATGATAAAAGGTTTGCACTGATTTCAAAAAAAAAAAAAAAGAAATTGTTTATTTTTGAAATTTAAAAAACTGCCGAAAATATTTTCAGCAAACAAATTTAGAAATGAATAAAAAAAAATTTTTGCGAAGTTTAGTAAAGTTCAAAAAAAAATTCCTCGTTTTCAATAAATAAAATAAAAAGTTTCCGAACAAATCGAAAAGAAAAAATATTAGCTTATGTTAATAAACTGTAAAAGTTCAATCACTCTTTTGCTGACTACTTTATCATCATCTGATAATCAGAACTTTTCACTTCACATCATCAATCTTGAAATCTTTCTGTCACCTCTTATCCGTAATTATTTTCGCATTATTTAATGGAAATTAAAAAGAAGGAAGGAAAAGAAGAGGCAGGGGAAAGAATTGCGAATTTTGGTTAAAAATGAAATTAAATTTGATGAAATAAAACAGTAGCAAAAAGAAAAATCACTTGGCAATCTTCATTCTCTATTCCTTATTGGTATGTTTTTACTCATCCAAATAAAAAGAAATAAAACATTGAATTTTAGATTAATTTAATTAAAAATATTGAAAGTATCAAAAAGCTTCAAAAGAAACAAATTTGTGCGTATTATTTTTAATGACTTACGCAATATGGCATGTAGTTTTAGCGATAAAACATCATCTCAATTTGGTTCTTTACAAATGAACGAAAAAAAAAAAAAAAACTTTGTAAAAAATTATTTACCGCTAATTAATAATTAATTACACTGAAAACTTCTGTTATTTATTACTGTCATGCATTTCAGGTTCAAAAAGACAGTCTAGCTGATAAAGCTGGTATACAGGCAGATGATATGATTAATGAATTATCTGGCCGTAACACCAAAGGAATGTCATATCAGGAGGCGAGAAATATTGTTGAAAGTGCTTCGCTTCAAATTTACATGCTTTTACAAAGGTTTCTTTTTTTTTTTTTTTCTGCTAGCAGAATTACAAATTTTAACACGTATTAAAAAATGAAAAAAAAAAAAAAAAAAGAAAAAAAAAGACGAAGAGCGATTGTTTAGCCAAAGCCAAAGTTTTTGCAATAAATTTGATAAAATTTTTTAGCTGGAAATAAGTTTTTGTTTTGATTAATTTAGAAATTTCGATTTAGTACTTCAGCAATCATTCTAAAGATCATTGCATTGTTTGCATTGAAATATTAAGTGATCAGAACACGATGTGATGTCATCACTATGAGGGATGATAATAAGACTGATAACATATTGTCTCCTTAATTGCTAATCTTTATGTAGGATAAATAACTTACATAAACAGAGTTTCCGCATTTTGAGAATTGATAACTTCAGGTCTATTTTTAAGAGGAAAGTGATAATTAATTTACTAAGAATTTACAGAAAAAATTTGGGCAGATAAGGAATCACAATCTCTTAATCATCATCATTATCATCATAGCAACTTGAAATAATCATCAGAAGCTGCAATATTTAACTGCTCGAAAATTCTTTTTATGAGATATTTTCCAAAACTTTAAAATTAAAATTTTAGACAAGTAACGGAACATTCATGCTTACCATGGCAATTAACGGAGCGAAATAATCAAATAACAGTTGATCATATCAGACCTGAAACTACTGTTAATTATAATTATCGTAAGGTAAAAAAAAAAATTAATGTTCTCTTTCTCTTTTTTTCTCTTCTTTCTTTTTTTTTTTTTTTTGAGAAAGATAAGGAAAGAAAATGATTTTTTTTTAGGAAGAACGAAAAGATATAACGCATTCAAAATCGAATTATGAAGTACCAATTACAAATGAATCATCCAGATATCATACATCATCGTATAATAAACAGCAGGCAATTATTTTTGATAAATTTAAGAGTGATAAACTCTTCTTATCAATTTGAAAAAAAAAAGAAGAAAAAAAAAAACGATATTTTTCTACAGCAGTTGGCTTTTCTTATCGCACACAAGCATGACAGCTTTTCGCATTTTCTTTTTTATGTTAATTTTACAAAAATTACATAATTATCAACTTGCATGATAAGAAGTGATAAGTGCTCGTAGATTGAAACTTTTTTTTTAGAAGAAAATCCCGGTACTTCCATAGCAAAAATATTTATTTTATTAAATTTGAATTTTCAGGAAAGCACCGTTGTAAATCGTCCCTTCAGTCTTACCCATCAGCCAGCACCATTCACAAATGTAACAAATACTGATTCATCATATGCCCAAAGTAAACGTTTTCAGAGCAATTATACGGCTGATAATTACAGGTATCATTACCTGACCAAATATAATTTGCTTATCAGAGAAATAACACCACAATATCTATTTGTTAACGTTATTTAGTAATTAATGGATTATTTAATCGCACTAATTAATAGCAATTATAGGATAGAATCACGGAACACAACTGACTATAGTTCTGGTGGTGATAAGCCAAAATCAGTCGTATCACGTAACGTGCCAATAATGATTGGAAACTCAGCTCCATCACCTGCAGCACCAAGTAGCACCACCGTTCCGGACGGAAAAATCTATGGTCCGGTTCATGTTGATACGAGCAATGCCTACGGTACTGCTAGTTATCCTTCTTCTGGTTCTGGCGGTGGCTATCGTCCAACCGGAAATGCATCTACAAAATCAGTATGGCAAAATTCTGGGCGTAAGCTAGTTTCATAAATAATGAAATAAGCATTTGAACTCCAAAAAGTTTCATTGCGATCTAAACTTATTTATGCATAAAATAAACTTTTTTATGCTTAAAATAAACTTGAATTGTTTAAATAAATAATAGAAGCAAATAGAGTAATGGTGTTAAAATTGCTGTCAAAGAGTGCTGCAAAGAAAGCAATTATTGCTGACACTGTTCATGTAAGATAAGACAATGTGATTAGCTTATTCTATTTTACATTTTCCCTATATTTTTATTTCAAATTTCAATTTTTTTTTTTTTCAGACAATATTCTAAAATTATTCTCTACTTTCATTCCTAAATTTAATTTTTAACTTACATTTCAAAATTTCCCTTTTTTTTTTTCCTGTTCTTCTTGCTTGAAAAACAAAATTAAACTTCATTTCTGAAATATCGCCACTATACTATTATTTGCAAAATTTTAACTGTCATTCACGTTTACACGTACGCTGCAAAAACAAATACTGTATATTAACTACAGCACGAGTACCATTTCAACATTCACCACGTACCGAACGTCAGCTATCACCACATGCAACGGTACGCCATTTACAGTATAACTCTCCAATGAATCTTTATTCGCCACATAGTGCTGCTGAACAATACATGCAACAAACTGGTGGACTTTTCGGCACTGAGTAAGTATTATACTTGGAAAATAATACAGTTGGAACAATGAACAATTTTTATCAAATTTAAAAGATTTAAAAAAAAAAAAAAATGAAAAACAGACAGTGTGGAGTAGAGAAATCCATTGATTAAATTATCAAAAATTAATCAACGTAAAATGACCGAATTTTACCACCTAGATTTTTTTTTTTTTTAAACTTTTAAGTTTTTACCAAATATTTAGCCCATTATTGCAACAACCGAAAGGTGATGAAGCTTACCTAAAATCGGAAACACGTCGTCTTATAGCTGAAGAGGAGGGTCAAAGTGCACACGATAAGTCCCCATCAATGCAAAGTGCGAGCTTCAAACGAATCTCACGTGCATGTGGTACTCCCGTTGATTAAGATAAATATGTAGTAAGGCAAGTTGTTGCCCTAATTGTGATAATTTTTCAAATTATCAATTTGCGATCGGCAAAAGAAAAAATTATGCACACTAAAAAATCTTATCAGGTAGTCGTGAAATAGCAAAAGTTTCCCTCCAATTCTTTTTCCTCTTTTTATCATTCGTATATGAGAAGAATTTCTTGTCTCATTCGAATTTCTTCTTTTTTTTTTTGTTATCAGTTATGCGTTGTACTTTGCAAGTGACATTCTCGACGTAGCACTCTTGATCCTCGAGAATTAGGAATGGGGCCATTTGCTTTCCCTATCATACCTAATTTGGAAAAATTAAATTTTTTTTCGATACTTAAATACTTATCAGTGAATTAAATCTAAGAAAAAAAATTCGAACTTATTATCAGCGATCATTTCTTGTTCAACACACACACACACACACACACACACACACACACACACACACACACACACACACACACACATATATACAGCAGCAATCATTTGTGTGTGCAAATTAAATGGACTAAGATTTTTTGCAAAAAAAAAAAAAAAATTAAAAAATGAAACTGTTTAAAAATCAATCAAAAATAAAACGATATTATTGAGAGTTATGCAAGATAATTATTGATTTAATAAAATCTCAATAATTTACATATAATTGTATAAAAATTTGCATTTTATCTTTCCAAAAATTATCATTTTTTTCTTTAATTTAAAAAAAAAGACAGGTTGCTATACTTAAATAAATAATTGTATTCTGCTTTATTAAGAAATGATATCAAGATTAAGAAACATGTATTAACTTTAACATGTACATACGATATTCATGATTTTCAGTACTGATGTTATCATCAGTGATATGACATGTTGAACAAAAACTAGGACATAGAAAAATAATTTTACAAAAAACTAATAATAAAAAATTCTCGAAACTTATATTTTTTTTAATAAAAAAAAACTTTTATTATTTCAATTCTTTAAACAAATGAATTATTTTAGATAGTGAATTTATAATAACGGACGAAACAATTGGACGATTTCCATCATTCAAGAGTAGCGAATCTCGTCAATTATCTATTTATTCATATAGCTTTACCATTTATGATGTGATATGATATGATATTATATCTCATAACTGAATTTTTTTTATTACTGTACATTTAAAAAACTTTTTCATATGGATTTACCTTTCGATTTAAGATTTTTCATATTATAATTTTTAATATTTTAACGATTTTTTTTTTGATGAATGGAATGGTTGAAGGTTTATCAAATTAACTATTACATTTGATAGCTATGATAATAGTTTATGTGTGGCTATATCATGTAATATCTAAAAATGTGTTTTTTTTTTTTATAATGCAATAAAATTTGTATTTTCAATTCTTCAAATGCAAAATATTTTATCATCCTTTTCGTCGATTTTACACATTCGAAATGATTTCATACTGATAAGAAAGTCGTATTAAGCTGACTAAAATCTTGTTAATATTTGAAAAGTTATAAGGAATACTAAAAATTACCATTCATTTTGCATTTTCTTTTTATTAATAAACAATATATTGATTGAGTAATATTGAGCACTGAAAATGACACCTTGATGATGATTATTTACTCTAAGGTATGAATCGCTTATTAATTAACTAATTAAAGTGTCAAGAATCTGCAACAAATATATGAAAATATGTTACCTATTAGTTCTAACTTTTCTATTCTTCATTTCTGGCTATTTCTAGAAATTGTCTTTTAATTTAGTGATATGACATATGGCAATACAAAATACACTTGGCCTTAATTTTTTTTTTTTATTACAACAAAATAAAATTATTATTAAAGTCATAATAATTATAGTATTCTAGAGTAGAATCAATCTAATTCTATCTATTATAATTGATAAAATCATGAAGAAAAAAAATTTCCAAAGACTGATTTAAATAGATTGCTTTAATAATTAACAAAATTTTAAGACTAATGAATTTTTGGATTTCACTAACTTACAAAATATCATCACAATGCTTTTCTTTTGAAAAGTGAAAGAGTAAATTGAGAAATAGAAGTGGGTTCATTCACTTCCTAGGAGTTGTCAGATAAGTGATAAAATGCTTTCATTATCAGTCATTGTGTACATTTTTTTTTTCTTGTTTATCATTTGATAGTTTATTTCAATCGTTCTTTCAATTACAGTCATTACAATCGTTATAAAGTAGAACACTATTGCTATAAAGTCTAATTTATAAAAAAAGTTACAAACTAAGCTTTATTTTAATTTAACATTGCAAATTTTGTTTGTTTAACAAAATTTCATTTTCTGTTTGTTAAAAAAAAAAAAAAAACATTAATTTTTTCATAAGTTTTTTTTTTTTTTTTAAATATTGTTTATGTATTTAAGAAGTAAATTTTATCAAGTTCCTTTAATTAATTTCATTTTCTTGGATCATTTTGAAAATTTAATCGAATATTTATCTTAAATAAGCAACAATTTCGCCATATTAAAAAAACTAAACGGTATATTAGAAATGAATAAACTTTCCAACAAAAAGCCATCCATTTTGTGTTTCATTTATTTTAATCACTTTTATCAGTTGTAATTTAACAATATCTTAACTGATAAATGTAACTGGACCGCCTTACTTGTGTTCACATGCTACTAGTAGTTTCGGTAAAATTTATTTCTTCGGGTTAAAATTTTTGGGAAAAGTTTAAAAAATAACTGTAATTATCTGAAATTTTATGCACCATTATCATCGACACGTGTGAAATATTTGGAATGAAACAAAATTATAAAATAGCAGAAATTCTAAAAAAAAATTTATAGTTTGAAACTTTGAAATTTGTCATTCCTTTTTTTTTTCTTTTTTTCAAAAATTTTTTCAATTATTTTTGTACTCATTTTGTTTTCATACCACTCAAAATTTGAAATCGTCACCATAAATAAGCTATAATTTGTTTGTAAAAATTTTGACATCATAATTAAATAAATGGACGTAATTTTTACCGCACTATAATCAATCATATCAGTTTATCCTTTAAGCAGATGTTCTAATTGATTGCCAAAAATTTTAAGCAAAAAGAAAAATGCAGCTAAATACATAAAACTTATTAGTGCACAGAAAAAAAAAAAAATAATAATAAAATAAAATAAAAAAATGTANCCAAAAATTTTAAGCAAAAAGAAAAATGCAGCTAAATACATAAAACTTATTAGTGCACAGAAAAAAAAAATAATAATAATAAAATAAAATAAAAAAATGTGAAAAACTGACAGATGAATGATAAAAGTTCGAAACAAACTAATCGTCACATTCGATTATTTTCTTTATTAGCAATTTCTTCTTTTCGATCTTCAATTTAATGTAATGAGAGGAAGAAAAGGCAAGAAGGTAAAAAAGGAACAATTGATAAATTGTTTTAGAAATTGTTAAAAATTGCAAAATTTTTGCTTTTTTTTTTTCCACTCCTCTTTTCCCATTTATGACAGTTAAATTGTTTAATTTTGATAATTTAACAAAAATTTTTGTTACTTTTATTCTTTTTTTTTATTTCAAATATTTGCTTTTGATTTCATTTTATTCTTTGAATAATAACAGGATAATAGTAATAATAATAATAAAAACATCTTGTCACAGAAATAGTATCAGAAATAATCCTGTAATTTCCGCTAGTGAAACATTAAAAAAAAAA
>RCAB01000597.1:0-34544 GCA_003640385.1 Setaria digitata | reverse complement strand
AAAAAAAAAAAAAAAAAAAACTTATTGACAAGAATTCTACAGCACAATAAAAAATGATTTAGTTCATTTAACAAATAAACCAAAACAAAAAATATGTATACATATAAAAATGAAACATTCATTTTACAATCACCATTGCATCTGCATTTTAATTCGAATTAAATAACAATAAATGTTTTAAAGTACCGTGAAATCGGAAATCAGGATTAAGCATGCATCGAATTTCTTTATTACTATTCAAAATCTGGCAGCTATTATCCTGGAATATTTTCCTCCATCCAGAATTCTAATTAATTTTTAGCTCAAGAATATTATATGCTAAAATTGTTGCTAATAATGATTTTACGTTTGCTGTTCTATTGGAATCTTGATTACTACAATTTCGTGTAACCAAAACATTTTGAGCAAATTAAGTGAGCTAATTTTTCGGTTTTCTTGTTTTTTCTTTTCTTTTTTTTTTTTTTTTTTTGGCAACTCATTTGAACAGATAAAATAAATACTAATTTCACTGTAATCATTTTATTTCAACCTGTTTAAACACACAAAAAAAAATTATTANGATATAATTTTTTTTTTTTTTTTATTTCGATTCATGCATTCATTTCCTTCAAATTCTGGAGAATACGAGCAATTCCTTATGATTGATTAACAATTATATTCTTAATGACAGTGAATGAATAAAACCATTGTTCTTATCAGGATGAATATCACAGACAACAGGTTTATCATCTAGTATCCATCAACATTTATCAGGCCGATGAATTTGGTAGCATTATCATCTCATCGCAGATGTTACTTTCCCAAACAAGTAATTCCAGCGTCTTATTTTATTCGATTACAACCAGATGAAATGTAGTCTTTATTAATGATAAACGTTAATAATATTTTTGATTTTATAAAAATAAATTGCATTTTGTAATTGATAATTATCTTTGTCTTATAAATATTCCACTGACGTTGGAACGATAATTTCTAATTAACTCTAATAACAGGCAAATGATTAGTAATGACAACTATTATTGTTAAAATGCAAATTTCGACGGACGAGTTACTGATTTAATTTCAAAACATTTAGCAAAACTACTTCTTAATATATCATTATTTTCTACTATTTATCACTATCATTATTAATAATAATGTTAATATTATTGCTGTTTAAATGTTACTACTGCTGCAACGGAAATGATCAGTATTTAATAATAGTAGTAATAATAATAACAATAATAATAATAAATAATAATTTTTTTAATAATAATTATTATTATGTATTTAAATTAGCACTATCTGATCAAGCAGTTAACATAGATTCATCTAATTTGCAGAAGTTACCCAAGATATCTCAATACTAGCATGACCAACTTATAGCTCAAAATATATCGATGAAATAATAATCATAGTTGGGTGAGACTAAGTTGACTTAGTTACATAGTTAATCATAATTATGACACTCTTAATTATGACGATCACACTGAATCTCATTTAAATCGGATTACACGAAAGATTCTGAATCCATCCTACTAAAGCTAATCGTTTAAAATTAAATATCCCATTATAGTTTCATCAAAACTAATCTGCAGGTGTTAAGTAATATGCTCATGTAAATAAAACAAACAAAAAAAAAAAGACATATTTAATTTCCAATTGCTAGAAGTAATTTATATTTTTTGATCTAATTTTTTTGAGCAGCTCTTCAAAATCAAACTCTTCAATTCACATTTTCATTGCTAATTAGAGCTTACAATACTTGAAAAAGAAAAAAAAAAATGCTGGACAGATATTTTCGTATTCATATCTTTCTTTATGTTTATTTATGTATTAATTTACCCAATTACTCGTTTTTGTTTATTTGGCTATTAATTCCTTATTTATGTATTTTTAATTATTTACCTGTTCATTCAGCCACCATTCATTCATTCAGTTACTATTATTTACGTGTTTATTTATTTGATCAGTTTATTGTTTTACGCAGCATTTTATTTACATATTCATTTTATTTAGCATTTTATTTTCATATTTGTTCGTCTCGGCACCATTTCCGTATTTACATACCAATTTCATATATTTATTTGTTGTTTTCCTTTGCTGATTTTATTTGTTTATTTATTTTTAAATTATTTTTTTGTTGGTTTAACTCATTCATTTCTTATTAGCTTGTCATTTTCTTTGCAGGCCCTGTTCATGTATTTGATTACCGATTTATTCATTCATCTATAAATTTTAAGCAAATTAGAAATTAAATACAAATAAAAATTGAAAATTAAAAACTACTCAAAAATTAAGCTTTCTGTGAAGTCATTCTACTAAAGTGCTAAAATAATTTTTCCTTGCCTTCCTTTTGATCTTTCTCTTTTTTCTCTTTTTTTTCTTTTTTGAAAAAAAAATTCTATTTTCCTGATTATCCAAATATTTTCAGATACATCTGTAGTAAGAAAATTAAAACCAGTTAATTATCCATTTAATTCGCTGTCCACTTTGATAAACCGGAATTCATCCATAGAATCAATTCTTTTGATGATTCTGATGATAATTTAAGCAAAGCATCCAATGTTGTTGATGATGAAATTTAACTCCGATTCATTCTGATAAATGAATTCCATCGAACAAGTTTTCTGTGTAACAAATGATCTGTGAAGTGTATAAATCAATCATAAAATTAATTAATTCCAATGTACTTATTATTTTAGACGCTTAAAATTAATTGATAAAATTTTCCTAACCAACCATTATTGCTTTTTTTTTTTGGTGCGTAATTTTAAATAAGCAAAACGAACAGCGACATTTTTCAACATTTAAAATTAAATATTATTTTATTGGCACCAAATTGGTAAGTGAAGAAGAGATAGAATAAATAATTTAAAAATTTATATATATATAATTTATATTATTTATATATACATATAATTTATATTATATGTAATTATAAAAGAAAAATAAAATTTATATATATATAAATGTAAATATAATTTATATATATAAATTTTTAAATTAAATATATTTCTTTTATGAAATTTCTTTTTTTTAATTAGAAGTTTAAAAAGTCTTTTATTTCATTTAAAAGAAAAAGATGAGAAAGAAAGCAAATTATTGAAAGGAGTGTTTTATTTTTGATTAAATACTTTCCGGTTTATTCAGAGGGAAGTAATCTTTTTTTTTTAATCAAAATTTTTCTTCCTTTCTAGATTTAAAGTTGGTGAAAATTTATTAATAATTTAGTATAAAAGGATAAATATTTGTTGCATAAAATTTTCTTTTCTCATATTTGAAATTAAAAATGAAAATTGGAAAAGGAAGTGTTTTAGATAAATTATAATTGATGTGTCATTAAAAGATCGAATAACGAATATAATTCAACGAAAAAATAAATTTGTTAAATTGTAAATACATATATGTTTACTTGTTCTACAAGTAAAAAAGAAATTTTTTTTTTTTTTTTTGAAACTTCCCCCAATAAAATTCTACTTCAAAATCTTTTTTTTTTTTTTTTTTTTAATTTCATTCGTGTTTTAATGGTTTTATTTTTGCTTCTCAGCTAATGTTTTCTCTTACTGAATTTTTAATTTCAATTTCTCCTTCATCTCTTGCCAGATTCGCAAATTAATTTAACAGTTTTTATCATATATTGCCTATGTAAGCATAAATTTTTAATTGGCAGAATATTTTTATTAATCAAAGTTAAATTTTAATTTATTGCAAAAAGTTACAGATTTTCAAAAAAAAAAGCTTTTTTTTTTCTTTTCTTTCAACTTTTGTTTGTTCGATTTTATCTTCTGGATTCAAACTTTTTTTCCAAAAATTTAAATCAATTGTTTCTTTCCACGATTTCAATATTTAATTAATTTCAATTTCGTTTCATCATTTTCTTAATTCTTCTATCATTTCCATTTCTCGATTTCTTTTTCCGCTTCTTTTCTGATTCAAATTTTACATTACACGTAGAGAAATATAAATTATAATTAGTGATCATATGGCATAGACATAAAGATATGCACAAAGATGAATGCATACGTATACTTACGCACAAACGTGTACATACGTGTAACACACATTGCATATATATGCGCATGAACATACATGCACTCGTATGAATAAATGTAAAGATGCACACACACACACACACACACACACACGTAAGTGTACGCGTATACGCTGCAAGAATTGTGTAAATATAGACGTACGTACGTATGCAGACAGGGAAATTGGGGAGAGAGAGAGAGAGAGAGAGAGCGACAGAGCGAATAAAAAAAATAATTTAAATGATGAAGCGAAATGAAATTGAAGAGACTTTTTACATCTCTGTATTGGTGAACACATTGCTTCTGCTCCAGTTACCTTTTTCAATCCATCAAAATCATTGACACAATTTTTTTTTTACTTTTATTTTTTTCTGAAATTTGATTTAAAACAGTTTAAATAAAGAACACTGACATTGTTATGTGTTTAATATTTGTTACTGCTAACTTCCTGTCTGCCATTTTCTTTTTCTTTCTCCTTCCTTTCTCTCTCCCTCTTTTTTTTTTTTTTTTTCTTTAAATTTTACATTCATTAATTTTATTTAGCACAAGAGCTTGAACTTCATCTTTTTAATGTACCAAAAGAAAATCAATCCTTTTTCTTCTTTGATTTTTTACTTTGAAATTCTAGAAAAAAATCTTAATAAGTTAATTTTATTTATGTATTTTTTGTAATTGGATGAATTGCTACAATGATAAGGTTAAAAAATGACAAAAAAATAAATAAATAAATAAAGTGAAAATGAATAAAAATTTGATTTCTCCATAAACAGTCAATCATTTTTTCGTAAGAGGAAATAATTGAAATGCACCAAAACAGCACAGTAAATAATTATAATTCAATTAAGACCAATTAATTATATTTTAATGTTTGATTTATTGTGAAATTGAGTAATACCCCAGAAATATTGGATGTTTGGGCAAGGGGAAAAGTAAAAATAATTTTTAAAGTATTTTTATGTATTCATACAAAAAAATTACACCACTTTTTTTTCATCTTTTTTTCCTTTTTTTAATTCCTTGATGTGATATAATCGTCGTAACAAACAATACGATTGATGTTTGCCTAATTTAATTAAAAATTTCTTCTTGCTCTTTTCAGTTATTTACAGTGAATCTTTTTAACTGTTTGCTTTGTCCTTTTTCTACCATTTTTTTTTTTTTTTTCCTCTTAATAATACAAATTTTTTCTTATAATTCGATGATAATAAATCTTTGCATTGTTTCTTTTCCTGATAATTTGATGATAAATAAATCTTTNTTTTCCTCTTAATAATACAAATTTTTTCTTATAATTCGATGATAATAAATCTTTACATTGTTTCTTTTCCTGATAATTTGATGATAAATAAATCTTTACCTTGTTTCTTTTCCTGATAATCTGATGATAATAAATCTTTGTTTTTTTTTTTCTGATAACTTTTTTCCCGCAAATCGATACAATATAAAACGAAATACGCTATGAAATTTCATTCTAGAAGTAATTTCTCTGTTTGATCACAAATATCTATTGGAAATTATTTACTGAATGCAAAAATGCATCATTATTATATTTAAGAAAAAAAAAAAACAGAAAGAATTTCTTCATACAAAATAAGAAATTCATTGATTGAAGCAAAATGTAATTATTATTTTCGATGATATGATTCGCAGGAAAGTATTTTGGCTACGCTACTGGTGCCAGGAAATGTAAACCCAATCTCTGATTCATATTCATTTCATTTTTTATTAATTGAATTCCATCTTCTAGAATATTGCTTCAGCTTGAAATTCATCTCATCATAAAAGCACTTCGTATTTTAGTTCACTTTCTCATTTCCTTTATTAATTAAATTTCATTCCTTTGAGCATGAGTGCACTCTCTTGAATTATTTCATTTCTCTTTTCCTTATCTTTTTTTTTTGTTAATCCCAGGCCTTTCCAACATTTCTCTGTTATTTTAATTAATTAATTAATTTATCGAATGTATTTTTTTTTTGTAGCCAAGTAAAATTTCATTTGTAATTAATTGAAATAGCTTCTTTTTTTTGACTTTTTCTCATTTTGCTTGCATATTTCTTTGAAAAATCTGAAAAAAAATTGCGAATTTTTTTCTTTTTTCAATTTTAAATGGAATAAATAAATTCTCTGTCTGTTTGTTTTTTTTTTTCTTTCTGCAAATTTATTTCTAAATGTCATTCAATTTAAGATCTATAAAGTAGATCTCTTCTTGAATTTAGCGAATTTCTTAATATTAAAAGTTTTGACTGTGTTATTTCCAGTTCCAATTGGAATATTAATTTCCAATTAATTGTTAATTAAGTCAATAAAATGCATAAAAATTCTTCCCTTCACACATTTATCCATGTTACATGCCATCCCTTTTCAAAAATCCCTCCTTATCAATCAGATATTTTTTTTTTTTTGGTTTCAACTCTTAATCTTGTTTACTAAAACGCTTAAAAATGTTTCTAAATACTGTTTATTTTTTTTATTTGGAGTTTTAATAGTAAGTGCCGAGGAATTAAATCACAATTCGTCAATTTCTTCATTTTCTCATCTTCAACTTTTCACTATTTGAATGGCCTTCACTTTTTTTTTGTTTTAAATTTTGACTTCCTTTTCTTCAAATAAAATTAATGATATGTTTCACGGTTAAATAAATTAAGCCATTAAAGAAACAAGAAGAAAAAACCATACAAGCTGATGATCTTATATGCTTAATTATAAAAAAATTCACGATCCTCATAATTAACACTAGTTTAGTATTAAGNTTCTTCAAATAAAATTAATGATATGTTTCACGGTTAAATAAATTAAGCCATTAAAGAAACAAGAAGAAAAAACCATACAAGCTGATGATCTTATATGCTTAATTATAAAAAAATTCACGATCCTCATAATTAACACTAGTTTAAGAGTTTTATTGATTGTTAAATAATCAGTAATTAAAAGAGGGAAAAAATAAAAGCAGTATGAAATGCAAATTTGGCTATTTCAACAAAATTCCTAATTTTTTTAAATTTTAATGAAAAAATTCCAATTAAAAGATTTTTAAAAATCTTTTAATTGGAATTTTTAATTTTTAATCTTCAAAATATATCTATTTTATTTTCGGCACATTTCTTTCTTATCAATTTTTCCACTTCATCTTTTTTTTTTTTTTTTAACTGGAATAGGGAATTAAAAATGCTATTTGATTTTTATTTTTTTATCGGTTTTCTTCATTTTTTCTCTTTTTGTTAATTTAATTTTCCTCTTTTTTTTTTTGTTTCTGTTTATTCTACTATCTTAAATTTTAAATGAGAGATGAAATTCAATATAAAATTGAGAAGCAAATTAAAAAATGAATTACATAAAGCATACATTTGTTTATTTTTTCTTTCTTCTTTTTCGTTTTTAGATAAGAAAAAGAGATGTGAGAAGAAAGAAGGAAAATGCGGAAGGAAATTTCGAAATTTGGGAAAAATTTTTGACTGAGGAAACTAATTTTAAAGCAATCAGTAAGCGATTTTTTTAAAAAAAAAAAAAAATTCTCTAAAATTTCTGCTACTTTTAGCACTCTTTTTGAAGCAATGACTAAATTTACAATTTATCCACTTTTTTTAAATTTAATTTCATTAAATTTGCAATCTATTCATTTTTATTGACATACTTTGGCAAATTTTGTGTAACAATTTTTGTCACATCTCGCTTCTTTGTTTTTGCTATAAAAATGCTGTATCAGAAAATTGATTATATTTTAATCAATAATTATTTTGTAAATTTCAATTAGAATAATTTAGCATTTAAAAATTGCAATTTCACGATTTTTAAAAATTATTTCAACAGTGTGAAGTTGTGTTGGAGAAAGTTTACCTATTTCGAGATCTCTCGGTAGCTGCAGTGGGAGTTCTCATGTTGCCTCAATCAGTACTCAGTAATAAAATTCTTCCTTGATTATGTTTCCATACGAAACAATCAGTTACCAAATTTCTTTTCTGAGAATTTTTAAAAAAAAAGAAAAGAAATTAAATATTTTACACTTAGTTTTGATTTAAAAAATTTCAATAAGAAACAAATTATGCTATGATCAAATTAACGCAGTGATAATTTTAGCTGAATTGAAGAAAAAAAGTTGAAAAAATCAAGCCAAAATTCAAATTATTGGAAATATATGCGCAAATAAATTGACAACAATTAGTTTTGCTCCTTTAACTAATTTCTTCCTTATTTTCCTGCTTTTATTTTTTATTTTTCTTTTCTTCCGCTTTTTTGATTTAAAAATGAAATGGAACATATGAAGAGAGTGAGAAGAAGAAATGAACGAAAAGGAAATGAAGGACAATTTGATAAGGATGGAAATTAGAATAAGCAATGATTTAAAATCAAATTTTGTTTTCAAAAAAAAAAGGAAAAAAGTGAAAAAAAAAAGCTGAAAAACTTCTGCAATGATTTCACTGAAGGATAGATAATACGGAAAATATTGAATTTTTTCCTGAATTTTCTTCTATCTTTTGATTAAAACTATGGATTTCGAAATTTTTGTCTTTTTTATTCCAATATTTTTAGAATTTTTTGATCAGATGTCTTTCATCCTTTTAATTCTTTCCCTTTACCAGATTTTTCAAAAGCAATTTCCAGATTTTTTTTTTGTAACTTTTTGAAATTTCTTAATAATTATTTTTAATATTCACTGATATTTCCATTATTAGACTCTTGTTGAGAATTCCCGTTACTTTGATAGCATATCCTAAATAATTTTTTTATATTTCATTTTCAATTTTTCATCCATTTCCATTCCCTCAGGCTTTTCTGATAATTTAATTTTCAGTACCTTCTGATACTCTTAGTAATTTCTTAATTTTTTTGTACTCACTCTTTTTTTAAACTCTTTTGAAATTTCTTAGTAAAAATTTTCATTATCATCCAGTAATTGCTTTTACCATATGTTTCAGCTCTTCCTTCGGTTTCCTCCTTTCCTTCCCTTTTTTTTTTTTATTAAATAATTCACGAATTTTATAAACAGTTTTTTTTTTGAGCTAATTTTTCAAGATTTTATTTTAAACGAATTTCTCAGTTAAATATATATTCCTCATTTCTTGTATTTCTCTCTTCTTCTTTCTTTTCCAGTGTTTCTAAAACTTTGATAACAAATTGTTCTTTTCACAACGTCAATGGCAGCGAATTTTTCCTTTTTTTTTTTGCTTTCAATTTCTTTGTTATTTTTTAAGCATGATTGGAATATTTTTGTTTTATTGAATATTTATTGAATATTGAATATTGCTTCGTTCAGCAGTTATAATTTTTTTCAATTAAATTTCTTCAACACAGCAGAGATTATACAGAATTTAAACATTTTTATAATTTAAGTATAAAAAATTAGTCCATCTGAACTGAAAATTTTACACTGACTAAAGCTTCTACTTTTATTTTTTTTTTTTAAATGCTAAAAAATTGAAAAAAAAAACACAGTTCAAAAAGAGCAGAAATTTAAATTATGCATATTAATGATTTTAATTTCGACACTGTATTTTAAAAAATTTTAAATTCGAAAATAACTGGTTTCTCTGTTTTATTTAATTAATTTGTTTTTTTTTTTTTTTTTTTGTTTGTTTCTTTGCATTCTTTTATGGTAAACTGATAATTTGAAGATAAATAACATTAAAGAAATTCTTCTCCACTAGTTTTAAGCATTGTTAGTAAAATCAGATTCAAATAAAAAATTAATATATTACAAGTACATTTTTCATTACAAAAATAATTTCTCTAAGAAACAAATTTACTAAAGTTGCTGTTTATTATGTTCTAGTTAAAAATTCTAATTAATTCGATTTCTAATTCATTCTTCCTGTCGTCTTTTTCTTCTTTGTTTCATAGCTTTTAACAAGAAAAACAAAGATTATATAAACACTTGATGGTTCATTCCATTAATAAACGTTCAAATTCTACCATTTTTACAAAAATCGAGCCATAAAATGAAACTTAGAAAATCAAAGTTTGGAATGATTATTTTCCATTCAGTAGCAATTAAATGATCTCTTTTATGGGTTTCTGTAGCGGTAAAATTCTTTCATGTGAAAATGGAACTCCCGCAATTTATCGTCCATTTGTTCGAAGAAATTTGAAAATTTTCTAATAATACACGTAATTTGTTATATATATATAAAAAAAAAAAAGGTTACGTAATAAAACTTTTTTTTTTTTTTTTAGACTTTAGCTTGCCTAAAATAAATTTTGCTCTTTATATAATTTAAAATTTTTTATTCCATGCCTTTTTTTTTTCTTGCAATTTCAATACGAATTTTATAATTTTGCAAGCGAAACGAAAAAGAAAAATAGAATTGAAAAAATTTCATTTGCTTAATTAATTCATTCCTATTATCTGTGTTTGGTTATTTTAGTTATTATTTTTACCTATGTTTAATTATCATTCATATTATCATTTGCTCAATTATTTCATCCATATTATTATCTATCATTCATATTGTTCATGTTTTTCACTATGCTTAGCATTCAACTTTAAGTGATTTTTTTTTTTTTTTCATTCCCTGGAATAAATTGAAAATTTCAACTTATTTTCTCAAATTTTCCTTCCATTTATACATTTTTTTTTTCTATTTTGTCTGATTTAGAGAAATTCATTCCCATTTGAACGCCATTTTCATTGATCATTTTGTAAATTATCATCAATCATTTCATTTGATTATTGCTTATGTTCTGATAAGATTTAAAATCAAATTTATTTACTTCTATTTTTTTTTGGCAAATTTTATTCGATCATTTATTTTTACCTAGTTTTTTTTTCCATTAAATTTTATGAAAAAAAAAAGAAAAAAATTTCAACAGGAAAAATATATGGGACAAGTGATGATGAAATCTTCTTTCAAAGATTAATATTTGAAATGTAATTGAGAAAAAAAAATTTTTTTTATAATATTTTTGTCATCATGAATACATACAGAATGGTGAAATTATTTATTTATTTATTTATTTATTTTTTGCTGCTGCCAATGACTTTGACCTAATTTAAAATATTTCTTCACCATTTTTTCTTCAACTTTTAAGTCTTTTTTTTCCTAAAAAATATTCCAAATCTAATTTACTTTCTAGAAATTATTGTTGACCTTATTTTTCTTTTTCTTCATTCATTTGCTCAAATTTATTTTGCTAACAGTTTAAAAAAACTAATTCTCTTTCCCACTTTTATTCAGTTAAATAACATCTATATGGAAAAAATATGAATGAAATTTCACTCGCAATAATTTATTGATAATTAGTTAATTGCAAACAATCTGCAGATAACCTTTGTTTTCTTTTTTGGTTAAAAAATAAATAAATAATAATAATACTGAGCAATTACAGTCATATCCTTTTCGTTTTTGTTGCTGTTTATTTGCTTATTTTTTCTTTTCTTTTTTGGTAAAGCCACTTCTTTTTCTGACCTGTTTAGCATTCTAAAATTGAATTTATAAAGAATGATCACCAACAATCCAAATAATTAGCACACTGTACTGATCATATGCAAGTGATAATTTTAGTTTAATCATTAATAATCACGTTTAATGATTAAATTAACATGATTACCGAAAGAAATATAGCTTCAAATAAATAATTTGAAAAAAAAAAGGAATGAATTTTATCTCCATAATATGAATTACCTGTAATATACGCATTTCCGCCTGCACCATCTCCTATTTAAGTCAAGAAAAAATAAATAAATCATTCTTCTATTGGTGATATTCATTACGTTTATAAATTGAGGAGAAAGATTTTAATAATTTTAGCTAATTTTCAAATTTTTAAAATCCATTAGCAAGTCGTTTTAATTTGATTGAAATATGACATGCTGTTGTTTGTATTGTAAAATTTTCATAAATCTTATAGGTTTTACAAATTTTATTTCATTTGTAAGGTGTATTTTTTTCGTCGGCTTGCATCAAAGACATTGCAATATTTTAAAATTTTTTTTTTTGTCTTTTTTTCGGAATTCACAGAAATTTTGAAATGTTAGATTATTTAGTAGAATGACTAAATAGAACAATTCGTTTATTTTAAAAATTTTTCACACTTCGATTTTGCTAATTTAAGATTCATTAATTAATTTTCGGAAGCAAATATGCCTCCCGCCGAATTGTTTTTCTTAGACGCATACCTCAAACAGCTGACACTGATTTTTCCTTTTCTTTTGTTTTCTGAATTATGGAGATATATTTGACTAACTAGTTTTGATTACCTTTACTTAAAATGAAAATGTATTTTCAGCTGCATTAATTATCTGATAATTAATGGTGATTTATCTATTAGTTTCCGTACACAGTAAAATAATTTTTGATATTTTCATAATTTAATATTTTTAGAAGTTTCCCTAAAATCTAAAATTTGAGAAAATTAAATGAAATGTTTATTAAGTAAGAGTGTAAAAAAAGAAAATATATTTGTTCCTGAAAATGTTTAATATGGTGTTTTTTTCAATCACCTTCATGCATTTTCGAACTTTTTCCTTCTTTTATTTTATCATATTTTGTTAAATAGGATGTTTCAAATATTTTGCAAAAAAAAAATGTGAAATTTTTAATTTCCTTTACTCGTTAAAAAATCAATTCTTTCTTATTTAATTCTATTTTTCTAAAAAAAAAAAAAAAAAAAAAAAAAGAAAAAAAAAAGCCCATTTGGGACCAATAACAAAAAGAACGGAAATACTATGTGACTAAAAAAAAATAAAATAAATGCTTTCGTTTACACTTAGCATTTTTATTCACAACAGGAAATTTTTCAAATTTTCCAAACATTCGCCTTCCTCGTCTTTATAACGATTTTATTCAGTAAATTTTAGCTTATACTTCGGTAATTTTCTTCTTTCTTCCCTTATCTTTTTCTGACAAAAATTTGAAATCGAAATAATAGAATTTGAATTCAATTCACGAAGATTGAAAGGTCAACTACGTTTCAAATCAAATATAAGAATTGAAATTTTGGGAAGTTTTCTTCTCCATTTGCTTTTTCCTTTTCTTGCTGATATATTTATTCATTCAGACGAATGTGAAAAATTCAAAAAGATGTATAGTTAGCAATAAAAGTGATAAATGTTGATAAGATGAACGCAAATAAAATCTGATAAGTTTGTTAACAGTTGTTAATGGTCGTTCCTTTTTTTTTTTTTTTTCAAACATAGCCGATAAAATATTTTCATACTTAATCTGTTTTTCTTAAGTATATTACCTAATTAATCATTTTATTGCTTGATCATTAGTGCTAGATTACTTTATCTCTAGTTTTCCTTTTTTTTTTTTAATAAACAGCGTTGAATTATCATATTTTATGGGATCTGTTTTATTGTCTTATTTTCTTAGAACATATTATCAAAGTGATATTATTGGCTGAATCTATTGAAATGTTTTAATTCTAATTTTCACTAATTTCAATACCACTCACCGAATTAGGAGGGGTATTTTTTTTTTGGAATGACATTTTAATGGTAAAATTTTAGATTAAAAAAAAAAAAATTATTTCCAGCAAAATTTTAAATGACCTTCACATACTTTAACAAATATTTACTCATATATCCTTTTTTTTAAATCATTTAACAAAAATATTTTTTAATAATCAAAATTTAGAACTTTAAAGTATGATTTTCTGTTCAATTTATTTCAGTAATATATTGTAATAAAATTTTCTCTCTTTTTCTCCATTAAATATGATTTTTAAGCAAAAATAAAATAATCGAGATACTGCGTTTTTCCTGGGGATATATCTCTTCTCACATATTTGTATTAATCAAAAAAGGTGGCAGATATCTTATTATTTTTAAAAATATTTTCTCCAAAAAATTAATTATTTAGTTAAGAACTTCAGAAGTTGGAAATGATCAAAAAATTCTGATAAATACTTCACTTTTATCGTATTTTTATTCCATATCTATCAAGTACTTAACTGAGTAAATATGGTAGTATATTCAAAAAATATGGGAATTTTACACTTCAAAAAAAAAAAAAAATTATTTCTCTAGGAAAAAAAATTAAAGAAATTTTTCGTTACATTTGTAAATTTTAAATTTTTCAATTAAATATTTCTTCTCTTATTTCAGGATAATTTACGGTACACATTATGGAATTCATTTCAACTAAGCAGTAACTTTGAAGATAATAGCATTTATCAATTAACAAATTAGCAATGGAATACGTCTGGTCTTGGCGTGATTACGTCTTTTACGGAATGTGTTCATGTGGTTCATCAGCACTCAGCTTTGATTCGGTCCACAAACCACAGTAAGTTCGAATTCTATGAAATTTGATTTTTTTTTTTTTAATCTCTAGAAATAAATAAATCTTATTTAAGCAAATCTTGGGAAGAAGTTTTTTCTTTAATTTTTTAATTTGTTGGAAAAAAAAATGATAGTTTTACACTTCTAGATTTGTTATTTGTGAATTTAAATGCTCCTAAGTAGATGTGAGTGAAGTTTTTCTTATCAAATTTCAGTAAAACTCTCATGATGAAAATTTTTCCATTCCTCAAATAGTTATTGAAAGTAATCGAAAAATGATTTAGAAATATGATAGATAATACAACGAAAGCTTTCTCTTTCTATTTCTGAAGCTAATTAATCTAACCAAAATTTCGAATCTTTTATTCTCGTTGAAAACGAATTCGACTAATTATTTTTAATTAGAGCACCTTTTGTTGCTCCTTAAGCTTTTGATAAATTTAACAATTTGCTTGAAAGTTAGGAATCTCAGATGAAATGATTTCACTAGGATTCAGGAAGTTCTATTCACCATTTCGTTTATTTCACTTTCTAAACGAACGCTTATCATCTGTTATCTTATTCCAGAAGGAACTGATTGTGATTAAACAAAACAAAGAATGATTATACTTCGAAGTAATTATTTCTCTAATTACTAATTAATTTTATGCAATTGTTCACATCGAATTTTCAATTTTCTATAAATGTTTGGAAGCATTTGGAGCTATAGTTCAGCTAATTCTTATGTGATTGCGGGAAAATTGGTCCAGTTCTCAAATTGCTCGCTAGGCTCTTTTCCTTCTCTAAGTTTCTACTGCCTTAAATGGCCATTTGCAGTGCAAGCTTGTTAGCAGTTGTTAGTAAAAAAGGGCGAAGTGCTTCTGGCTAAAAAGAATTCGTGCTTGTACTTTTTAGCAGTTTTTAATAGGATCGGCTAAATGTTTCCAGACTAAGTAGTTGTATTTGTTAGCAGTTCCTGGTAAAAAAAAAAAAGTGTCAGATGTTTCTAGGCTAATTACTCTGTTTTTACTTGCTAGAAGCTCCTATAAAAAAGGCCAGATTCTTTCGAGCCAAACATTGTGTGTTTTTTAGCAGACAGGCAGTTCTTTATAGCTAGATGTTTCCAGGCTAAATAGTAGCGATTGTGAACAGTTCTTCATAAGCTAGATATTACTAGGCTAAATACACTGTTATTTTCTTTGAAAAAATGAAAAAAAAAAAATATTAAAAAGTTAACAAATATCATAGGAAAACTTGAATTTAACGAAATCAATGTAAAATGATTTTAGTATGTTAATTAAATTTACTATAAATGCTCTAAACTCTTCGCAGTGTGAATACATTTTCATTCAAATAAATTTTTATAAAAGGTTAAAGGTCCCTAATTCATTTCAGATGCCCTAATTATTACAGTTTCTTCACTTTTAGTTCATTGTGAATTCGAGTAACACTGTTCAAGGAGTAGATGAAAATTTTATTATTATCGATTATTAATTACTGTTCCTCTTAAATTGCCCCATAGATTTTGTTGATTATTTATCGTTAAAATGATTATGTACGAAAAAAGTATAAATATATACATATATATACTTCTTAACAGTGTTACTCGAAATATATCTATATATAATTCCATATTTAAAGTTTTCTCTCCAATTAACTTCTTTTATAATAATTTAGAATTTATTTCATCTAAATTCCAAAACGGATGTTATATTCGTTTGCTAAATACTCAATATTCTTCTAGAAATTGCAAAGTATAATTAGTGGATTAATTAAGTGCTGCCCTATTTTGCGCTTCCTTCTTGTTGTGAGGATGTTATCAATCTAAGATTAAGTGCAAGGACGGATATTGCAAATTATTCATCATAAATTTAAACGATAAAATCGTAAGTAAAATTGACTAGTCATCCTAAATAGATAGCTATTTTGTATAAACATTTTGTTATTGAAATTTCGATGAAATTATTTGAACATACTGATCTTTTATTTATTATTCATATTTATATTATCATATTCATGGTTTTAACTTTAAATTAAAAAAAAATTTTTATATATATATATATGTATTTATATATAATTTATATATATATATAATTTAAAATGTTTAAGTAATGCTTGCTAGACTGTTGGATTTCAGTATTTATAAAAATAATACCTTTGTCGTTTTTTATTTAGGCAAAAAACTATTTTATAAATTTGTTTACTTACCATATTCAAAAAGATTTTTTTTTATTTTAAAATGGGTTGTTTTTGTTTTCCCTGCAAATTAAATTAGAACCAATCACAAAGCTAGAAAAATAATTGTTCTTATAGAAATTTTGCCTGTTTTGAAATAGAATTGCTAAAAATACATTACTTTAATACTAACATTCTTTTATAAAATGCTAAAAATGAAGCGTATTTTTGAAATGTAATTTTTTTTTTTAAACTTAAAATCTAATTTCGGTTCATTCTCATAAATTTCTGTTACGTGAATNTTATAAAATGCTAAAAATGAAGCGTATTTTTGAAATGTAATTTTTTTTTTTAAATTTAAAATCTAATTTCGGTTCATTCTCATAAATTTCTGTTACGTGAATACTTTTCTTTTTAACTAAAAATCGATCTTTTCCTAGTTTAAGCCTAATTATAATTTAGAAAAATTCGAGACAAGTTCCTGCTGTCAAATTACAATGTTTTAGAATTTAGTATGTTTTTGGCTGATGTGTATAATGTATCTGGAGAAAGCCAAACAGCAATTACTATTTCTTGATTGTATCATTTTTCTTCTTTCACTTAATTCATTTCAAATAATTATATTTTCGTGTTTTGGTTAGCTAAACAAGTTTTCAATTACGAATTTGACACAAATTTCTGTATCCAACTTATGTTAAATTCATCGAGTAAAAAGTTCGGATGATCAGTTGAATTCAGGTCACAATTTAAAAATAATTCTGGATTTGTATTCTAAACATGCAACAATTAACGCCTTAAGCGCATGAAAAAATTGATATCAAGGTAAAATTTTAAAACAATTTTTAATTAANATCGAGTAAAAAGTTCGGATGATCAGTTGAATTCAGGTCACAATTTAAAAATAATTCTGGATTTGTATTCTAAACATGCAACAATTAACGCCTTAAGCACATGAAAAAATTGATATCAAGGTAAAATTTTAAAACAATTTTTAATTAGTACGCCAAAGCTGGAATGAGAAATTCGAATTCAAAATGGAGTCCACACGCTTTGAATTGATTAAAATGCCCCGGATATGCAAACAGTTCTAAATGAGCTTAATTATCGTAAATAGAATAACTATTTTCGGCTGGATGCAGAATTAATTAATTGATCATTAAATTTGATTTCAAAATAAACTATTATTCATTGCAATGTGTCCAGAAAATAATAATTTCAGTTTTTCTTTTTGAACAACTTTAAAATGTTTAAAAAAAAAATTAGGTAAGGACGTTATGAAATTAACTTAACTTCACCTAAAGTAAAAAGTTTTAATTAATTTTTTCCTCCTTCATTAAAATTCATCAAAATTTCATGTATTTATGTCGTTGTGACAACTCATTTTCTTCTCATCATGTCTAAATTTAAATTTAAAACGCGTTTCTATACTGCCTAAAGATTTTACTATTTTCTGCTTTCTCGCTGTTTCAATTTCAGTCGCATTATCATTATCAATTAATTATTATTAATATTTTCTGGTCTTCATTACAAAATCGTGCAGTCAAACAATGACAATTATATCAGATTTTTTTTTTTTATTTTTGATCCTTTACTTTTATTTCATAATTAAACATAAATGAAAAAAAAAGAAATATTTCGAAACGTTCAAAGTATAAATTCATTAAACTACTAATATGATATTATTATTATTATCTAATTAATTTTACTGAAATGATTTGCGCTGCTATGTTATTCCTTATTGTTGATGATAAGCCTAATATTCCATACTTTAATTTCATATCAGCATGTTATCCAATATTACGCCTGCCACGATTATCGTATTCTCTGTAAAAAATATTTCATATTTGTCACTATCATCATTATCATTATTATCAATATTATTTCAGAATGGACTCGTTACCTCATCTAACAAGTTACAGGTTTGTATTATTGTCACATTACACCTCTCAAGACACTTATTCACAATGTTCTGTATATTTAAGTGACAATAAAAATAATTAATTAAAATTTTTGCTTGTTCACAACAATCGCACCAAATTAGCACATCACAATTTCACGATTTTCCTTGTATTTTATCATTTTTATTAAACTTACTACTGTTCAAAGCATGTTAACTGTATTGCACAGATGCATCTAGTAACATTTTGTTGTTCATGCAATTTGTTCACGCATTTATCATATCATATCACCTCCTTGTCATTATTTTCCTCTGAGCTAACATTTTTCAAGTTGTATTTTAAAATTACATGCCTTTAATTTGGGATTGCTTCGCAAATTTTATATATTTATTCTTATTATTGCAATGATATGAATGATAATGAGCAGTAACCATATTTTTTCAGGCTTATAAACTTATGAAAATCTAATTAGTAATGTAATTACTAAAATAACGATATATTTAACAATTACTATTAAAAAAAATTAGTGTTATTATAAAAATAAATTTAATAGTAATCATTAAAAATATTATAAAAATTATCAATTCTCTTATCATAGAACTTATAATAAGAATTATGTGGTGGTGATTATTCTTCTAATAGTATGTGTATAATAGTAATTACTGTAACATCATTTTATTTATAAAATGAAATAAATCCTTAATACCAATGGGTACATCTTTAAGCTTCAAATATGCAATTTTAAATAAAACTCGCTAAATGATAATTTAATCGTACTTCTTTTCTGTACCTGATAGTGCGTGCTTTTATCATTTTCTTAATTGATTCGAAAATAATGATTGAGAAAAAAAAACCAATTAAACTACGACAAATAATTAAGACATTGCATGAAAATTAATTAACATATAACAAATAATATCTAATGGAATCTTGGTAAATAAATTAATCAAGATTAATTAATGTAATTTATGCAACTTTTTTCAACAAAAGTACAGTTATTGTGTCTTTATCATTATTTTATTACCATTTATAGGAAAACAATGAACTCAAATTCATAGAAAATTATTAATTGAAAAGTGCAAATTTTTCAATATACCGAAAAAAAGAAGGCAGATCAGCTCATTTCTCATTGTAATTATAATTCAATTTAAAATTAAAATTAAATGAAAAAAACAAGGGAAAAATATCATAGATATTATTATTCTTCAAATATTGCGGGATCATGAAATAAGCAGATGGAATGGAAAAAATTGAATAAATTTTGTAAGAAATTAAACATATTATAACTAAGAAATCGGTTCTAATTCTCAGCGTTAATTTTTTTTTTTTTTTTTCTTCTTAGATTTGAAATTCTGAAAATTTTCTTGTCTCGGATAAAATTATACCATCGTAGTGAGAAGAACAAATTCTGACTAATTGAGAATTTTCATTAAGTACCACAATTAGTGTTAATTAAATCCAATTGCTTTTAAATTTCAATCTGCTAAAACCTAATTAATATGCATCACAGTGTCATACTGATCGTTTGTTTGATCAAACAAAATAGCTTGAATTAATGAAAAAAAAAAAAAAATTACATTTTTTAAAGAATTATTGTTTAGATAGGGATAATAATAATCAATAGAGTGTATCTAAATTTCAACTATTCTTTTCCCATTAAAAAAAAAAAAAAATAGAAAAAAAACATATTTGTCAATTTTTGAATGGGAATTTATTTAGCTATTTAATTTTAAAAATTTTTTCGATTTTCATAAAATTTTTTGCTGCTGTTTATTTTTTTTTGTCCAGCTGACTTCTTGTTTTTTCTCCTCTTTGTTAAAGAACTTTATTGTTATTCTTGCAGCATTGTGCATTGTGAAAAGAAACAATAGCTTATTTGTTTCACGAAAATAAAGAAATACGAATTATTCAGCCGTAAATAAATATCAAATATTAAATGGAATTAACAAAATTTGTCTTTTTTTTTTTCAATTTCATCTTTTTGTTGAAATTGGTGAAAGCATTAAACACCGCAACTGTTATTTGCAGCTAAAGGGATTGTCTTTGTAATTTTTTCCTTTTTTTTTTGGAATTTATTAAATTTAATTTTAGTAGTTAGGCAAATTTTTACAAAATTTCGCATCTTTTTTTTTTAATTCTTTCTTTTTTTTTTGAGAAAATAAATCTGTAAACATTTTTAATTTTATTTCATAAATAATATTTCATTTTATTTGACTAAAAAGAAAAAAAAAATCTGATTAACACAATTAAACTGAGACAGTATTTTGATTTTTTTTTCTTCAATAAGCTTTGATCATTCTTAAAACAAAATCAATCAAATTTCAATCGTTTAATTTTCTTTTTTCTTTTTTGTCAAAATTCAACCGAAAAAGGCAAAAAAAGGAGAAATTAAAGCTTAAAATTTTAAAGAATAATATTTTCTCAGTTTTCTTTTCATTTTTCAATTCCTTTTTTTTCGATAGAAATTTAAGCATACAATAGAAGACAGTTTTATGAATTTATAGAAAAAAAGTTATTTTTATTTTTGTCCTTTTTGAACTTAACCTTTTCTGTTGCATTTTTTTTTTCCTTTTAAAGTTTTCCATAAATTTACAATTACACTTAATTGACACTGTTTCATACAGACATTCTATTTTGTTTAATTTTTTGTCGCTAATTACATGTCTCTCTGTCTTGCAAATTCTCTTAAAGAAAATTAAAAAGGAAAAAAAAACTGAAATTTCGGAAATCTTTTAAGTTTCTTTATTTTTACTGTTTTTTTTTTAATTTGCCCTTCATGTTTTTTAATTTTGTGAATTTCTCATTATTGTTCTCGTTTTCAATTAAATTGAAAACAGCAAATTTTTCTGTTGCCACTTTTATTTTAGTCCAAAATTCCTCCCATTTTTTTTTGCTAAAAAATGAATTTATTTTCTGCCAAGCGACTTTCTTAATTTTATTTTATTAAATTCTCTTACTGATATATTCTTATTTTTTAACAAAAAAAGGACTTCTTTTGTTTGCTTAAATTTTTATATTTGATTAATTTTTTTTTTTCATTTTTTCTTTCTCAAGTTAAATGTTTTATTTAGGTCTGCTATCAGATAATTAAATATTGCGAAGACGAGAAATTTTCAAATATATCATTAGCTTTTATTTTCTAATTTTGCCTTTCTAATGAAACGATATTTGAATAGCCAGAAATGGATAAACTTTTGGATGAAATTTTTTGCATAATTTTTAATCAATTTATATAAAAATTTGTGCAAATTTTTACATTGAAATAGATATCGGTTATTTATTGTAATAATTAAAATAAATAAATAAACTAATTTATTAATTAAAAAAAATGCAAGAAAAACAATTACAATAATTACGTTGAATTGCAAGTGCTTGCAGACATGCAGCTTTATATATATATATATATATATATATATATATAAACAATTTTTTTTTTTTTTTTTTTTTTTTACAATTTGTTTTGTTTTCTCTTTTCCTTAAGTAATTTCAAGTTTTACAAATGAAAAATTGCGACTAATTTGGAAGAAATCAGAAAGATCAGATGTTAAAAATATATAAAGAAATCATTAGAGGGTGGAAGAATATAAAGACTGTTTTGAATTATATTTGTTTGAAGGACTTTTCGGCACGCGTAATAGACACTTCAAACACAAGTAGCTTCAAACACGTCCTTTTTAGCCTATTTTAAACAAATAGTTTGTGATTTTTCAAAAAATTTTTCCCTTCTGAAATGGATAAATTTAAAATTTTATTTAATTACTATTGATATGTAGAGCAACAAAATAAATTACAAAAATATTGCTGTCAGTTAAGCAAAAAAATATATATATTCTTCGGCTCGTTTCATTTATCACTTTTTGAAATTAAACTTTCTGAAACAATGAATTATCATCCTTAACAAAGAAGTTGCAGCAATTGCAATAATTGTTACTGATAAGAATGATATTTGAAAAAGCATTCTAATTTTACGTTTAGTGGATAATTGATATTGCTTTTAAATTAATTAATGTTTTGAAATCATTGATAATTGATATTGCTTTTAATTTAATTAATGTTTTGAAATTATTCGTGAAAATAAAATTTTTCCCTTCTCTGTTCTTTTCAGTTACCTCCAAATTTTGCTACTTCTTTCCTCATTCCTAATTTCCTTAATGATTAATAACTTTGGAATTAAAAGTTTAAAAAAGTGTTCTTTTCACCTTCATTTTCGCTAAAATTTTTAATTAATCATCATCATAAAATATAACTTAGTCATACTTCCATGACTGTTTAGTTTAATAACTAAAGTTTTTTTTTAAAATAACTAAAGTTTAATAACTAAACAGTCATAGAAGTAAGTAATGTAACGGGGGAAAAAAAGAAATTTAAGAATTTTGAGAGGTAAAACATTTCAATGATTTATGGTAAAACTAATATTATCACTTGCCATCTTCCTTTCCTAACTATTTTTCATTTAAATTCGTCTTGAAAAAAGATAAAAATATTTTTAAAAAAAAAAAAGAAAAAAAAAAAAGGTGTCTTATTATTACTCATACATTCGGGAAAAACATATCGATGACGAACTTTCAACCAGTTTTTTTTTCGTTTTTTATCTCCAAAATTGTAAAATTGAAATAGCAAACTTATTGTTTGACTGCTACCGCATCGTCTTCTAGAATATTCTACCACAGAATTTTGTTAAATTATAATAAGCTGCTGCATGATGATTATCTTATCATAATTATTCCATCTTATCAGAGCAATTTGTATTTGGCAGAATTTTGGAGTATTATTTTCCTATTACTTTCCTATTATCCCACAATTAAAATCCTTTACTGATTATTATATCACGAATGATTGCATTATCATATCAGTGCAATTTCTACTTGGAATAGTTTCATGCTACTATCTTTATACTCTAGCATTAATAAAATTTTCATTAATTATCATATCATAAATAATTAATATCTTATCAGAGCAGTTTATATTTATTATGACATATGAAATTTCATATTTATTACCGTAACTTTTAACAATTTAGTGGAATATATGGAAGAAAATTAAAATTTTCTATTTATGAATGTTACAAGAAGCATTTCTGCATTTTCAATCACTGTTTTACGAATTTATAAATCGAAAAAAATTTTTTTTTTTGTTTTATTAGAAACATTAAACTTTTGAAATATTTCTTTGGAAATTTCATAAATAATACCTCCACTGGGAATGGATACCCTTTCATGGCACATTTAGGAATAAAATTTTTTTTTTGTCATATTTCTAATGAATTCTTCCAAAAAAAATTTCGGTTACTGTTTTATAATCGCCAAGTAATCTTAGTTCCAGCCAATTTTGCCATCCAGGCTCTAATATTCTGGATTTGAATTTTGTTTGAAAAATTTTGAATCGTTTACTTTTTCAAAAGCAAAAACAAATAGAATTTAATTTTTTTTTTGGATGTTAAAATTTTTTCGCTTAAACTAGGCACAATCGTTTGCATTATTTTTACATTCGACATATTTCGTAATTTTCTAACCTCAATTAAATTATAGCCAATTAAATTAAGCCTTTATTTCTTTATTCATTCATTTTTTTCTGCATAGCAACGAAACATTTTAGCATTTAATGAAAATTTTTTTGTATATCTTTTTTGCAGTTGAAAAATTAAAATTTCATTTTTTGTTTACCTTATACGAATTTTCCCTTTCTTTTTCTTTTTGAAAAGCTTTGAAACATTTGAAAATATATTAAAAATTAAAAAAAAAAGGAGGAGAAATGAGCAATTAATGTATGGTACTTTGTTGAATATTAAAAAACCATTAACAAATAGTATGCATTGTTTTTTTGCTTTTCTTTCTTTTTTTTTTTTTTTTTTGCAGTTTTAAATATTTCATGATAAATCTTATAAAAACTATCACTGATGCTAATACTGTTTGAATTTAATTTCTAAAATTTGAATTTTTTTGGTGGTGTTTGAATTTCATTTCTAATGTTTGTCACATTTGAATTGCATTGGTGGTATTTGAACCAACTCATTAATAATACTAGAATTTCAGTGCCAACATTTGCATTATTAAAATTTCACTTTGATGTAAGAATATTTTGAATTTAATTTCGGTATGAAACTATTTTAATCTCATTAATAATGTTTGTAATATTTAAATTCTATTCTGAAATATGAAATTCATTGATAGGTAATATTTGCATTATTTGAATTGCATTTTGCTGTAGCGATATTTGAATTTCATTTTCATGCAACAGTATTTGAATTCAATTTGTAACATTTAAAATTCATTGGCAACTTTGAATTTTATTAGCAATTTTAAAATTTCATCTGTAATATTTGCATTATTCTTCATTAATATTCTCAATGCTTGAATGTTACTTTTTATTATTACTTTTTTTTGAAAGATTTAATTTTTGTCAGTAATACCCAGAATTTTATTTTAATTTGGCCATATCTGAATTTTCTGCTGCAGATCACAGTATTTTAATTTCATTATTAAAAATTGCAACTAAGTTATTTGATATAAAATTGCATTTCAAGTTTTAAGTTATCAGCCATCTAAATTGAAATTTTCAATATTTTCATTAGTGATTTATTGAATTTTAACTAAAACTTAAACCTCTTTCCTTGCAAAACACTTCTGACATCTTTTGCTTATGAATCGTTATTTTCATAATTTTCATTATGATACTATCAATTACAAGGAATAATAATTATTATTTCCAAATTAATACCTATATATAAAATGTATCTAATTATTTTTAGCGTTTGATTGCCTGAACTTTAAAATCGAAATTTTCAAAAAAAAATTTTTCGCCCTCTGTTAACCTGTGATAAAATTTCACCACATAATGAAATTGAAATTATGTTAATAACATAATGACCAAAAAGAAAAACAATTCACTATTAAACAATGAATAATTCAATAATTTTAATTGCAAAATAGAACTGAAAAATGAAATCATCAGAAATCATTAACAAAAGAAGCAAGTAAAAAATGGAAGCTACGATCAAAAATTGTGAACAAATATAATTATTTATTAACAGAACATAAATAATGAGGAAACTATTAGATGGGTGAGCGAATATGATTGTTAAAAACAAAAAAATAATAAATAATTAAAAAAGGAAATGGATGCTAAAATCCAAGACCGAATATTCATTTCAGAAATATTCACCATTCATAGTTTTCATTTGAATATACATTTTAATACATTTTTATGATTACAACTTCATGGGAACGCTGATCTTTTACTAAAGCATTAATTTTTAATTAAACATTCGCAACTGCCAAAGAGCAATTTGAAATTACTGGAAAAAAGAAAATTGGAAATGAATGATACAAAAAGTTTTTTCAGCATCCAGAAATAATTAAAGTTGATTATTCTACCAAAATTAACCACAAATTACAGTTCTTTAAACAAAAAAAAAGAGAAAAGAAAAACAATAAATTAAAAATTTTTCCGCATAATTTGATGAACTCTGCTATTATCCTTCTATTCAATTTTTACATTTCCTTTTCGGTATTTCTTTTTATCATTTCATATTCGATTTTGTATTTTATTTCCCATCCTATTAATAATTCATTTTAATATGACAAGTTTCTTTCGCTTTCTTTTTTCGACAAATATGAATGAAAAACAATGTTTAGTTTGAACTTTGAAAATAATTGAAAAAAAAAAATTTTTTTTCCTCACTTCTCTTTTCATTTCATTTTTGCAATTTGTTTTATATTAAAAAATTTAACTATTTTGTTTTACTCTTTTGATAAGCGAATAATTAATTTTTATCTTTTTTTCTTTTTTTTTTTTGACGCGTGTTAAATGAGAAGGAGTAAATAAATAAAATTTTATGCATTGCATCAATCATTGGCACTTTTTTTGTTAAAATTAAATCCAAAAAGAAAAAGAAATGAAATTAAAAAAAAAAAAAAAAAGAGAACGAAATGAAATAAAATAGGAAAAGTCATTTGTCGTGCGAATGTGTATTTGTATACATACGTTTAAGTAAATTTGCGCACGTTTATGTTTTTGTTTATGAATTAACTTAAATTTTTTTTATTCATAAATAATTTTAAATTATCATATCAGCTTGTGAATATATATATATATATATATCTTAGATTGCAAAGCACTTTAGCATGTGTAACAACAGTTTGTATTCATTCATACGTCAATGTATGCGTATAAGTTCACAGTTGAACTTACATACGTCTAATATAGATCTCCATTCACGTATATGCGTGTTTTACGTATCTCTTTTTATGCACATGCAATTTATAAATAAATTAATTATATCAATAAGTACTGCTAAAGTAATCGCTTAAAAGTCCGCTAATTAAATGAAATAGTGTCACTTTTTCATTTGCTTTCCCTTTGTACTGTACTTGATATTTTTTCATTCTACCAAATTTTTCATTTTTTTTCTGAAATTAGAAATTTTCAAAATTTCATTTCTTTTTTTTTCGTCCCGTCTTTTACATCCATTTCTTATTTATTTTTTTATCATACATTTTACCATTACACTTTTTTTTTGATCATTCCACTGCTGAAAGTAACATTTCTCTCCTTTTTTTTCCTTCTCTTCTTCTGAGCTTCACAAATAATAGACTCAAGTCAAATAAGACTAGTGTCTTCTAATGAGTCTAGACATGATCCATCCATTCTTCAAAAAAAATATATATATATTTAATTTAGAATTTAAAAAAAAAGAAAAAAAAAAAGGAAGTCGCATATTTCTTTCATTTAATCGCAATAGGAGATGATGGTATTAAGTGCTAAAGAAAAGCGTTAAAAATTCTTCTATACAAATTTTCTTTCTTTCTAATTTTTTAAATGTTTGTTATGAAATTTAAGAATTTAATTGCGCATTTTTTGGCAGTTCATACCTTTTTGTTCTGCGCAAAGGAAGAAGAAGTTAGAATGGAAGGTAGGGTGGGAAAGGTTGAAGAAGGTAATTTACAAAATTTCAAAAATTTTCCATTCTAAATAATTGGTGAAGAGGAAGAAAAATATTTGACGAATAGTTACTTATATTAAAAATGAATGACTGATAGTTAAATTTTTGGCAAAAAGGCCAGAAGTTGCTAAATTTAAAAAATTTTTGAAACAATTTAAAATTTTCAAATGATTTGAAAATTTTGTTTTATTTTCTTTCTTATTACCATCAATTTCAGCTTCATTTTTAAAGGTTTTAACTAATTGTCATAGTAATGCAAAATGTATTTAAGTTAGAAATTTTTTTCAGATTTAAAAAAATTTTTTATGTGAAAATGACTACCTCTTGAAATGCGATAAATTAATTTTGAAATAAATAAGCATGCATAAAATGTTTGAAAAAGTGGGGCAACGTTGGAAAAAAAAGATTTCAAATCTTTAAATTTTTCCTTTTTTTATTTTAATCAAGAAAGAAAAAACGAGATAATGATGAAATGAAATATTTTAGAATAAAGAAAAAATTCGCAATTCAATAATATTATCGAGGCAGTTATCGAATAGAAAAGGAAAATTTTTTTTTCTTAAGAAAATTATACATTTGCAAAAAACTTTGAATTTATTTCATTTCTTTTATTTTCTGCGAAATAAAAGTGACAAAACTGAATTACACTAACATTTAAGTTGTCATTGAAATTTTTATGAAAATTATAATCTAAGTAATTAGAAGAAGTGATAGAATTTTAGGGTTTTTTAATTTTCTCAAAAAGTAATAATCGACATTATTCTTTATTTCAATTATCGATTTGATAATAATTTTAGTGATTAAATACATTTTCAGTTCCTTGTTTCTTGCGAAATAAAAAAATTTTAATAAATTAAAAATGTTCCATTTTTTTTTTTTTTTCATTTTTAGATGGTTTTGCTTTTCTTTTGCTCTGTAATGATAATGCCTTTTTAAATAAGAGTTTAAATTGTTTTTATTTTTTAATTGCTAATTTTCCTTTTTACAAGCTTGCTTAGAAAAAAAAAATATGAGAAAGAATATATTTTCATTGAAACTATTAATTATCAAATGAGTAAAATCAAATAATTGTGGAAGCTAATTTTTCCTTTCAAAAAAAAAAAAAAAAAATGCAGGAAAACACAAAAAGGCGTATTAAAATTTTCTTTTTTTTTCGAGCTAAATTAAAAAAAAAAAAATGAAAGACAGGGGAGAAATATCTATTTCATTTTTTCTTCTCTTTTTTTTTTTTTTTTTGGGGTGATCACTAAAAGTTAATTAATTTTTAAATAGTTTCTTTCCAGAAATGGAAATGGAAAAGTTTCTTTAATATATTTTTTGTTTTGAGCTAAATGAACAAAGGACGAGAATATTGGAAATAAAAAATGAGTATTACTTTTCTTTTCCCCTTCTTCCTTTTTTTTTTTTTCGATTTAAGATTTAAAATTCATAAATTCAAGGCCATACTTCTTGTCCATCTTCTTTGTTATCCTATCCATGCATCTCATCCATCAAATCATATGGACTATTCTTCTGTTTTTTTTTTTTTTTTTGTTTTTTTTTTCTACAAATAATGAATAGATTATTAGTGTTTGTAGTAAAGTTAATGAATAAAAAAGAAAAAAAAAAAGAAACGGTAAAAATTACAAAAAAAAAAAAAAAATGCAAGCAAAGAAAAGAAAAAGAAGAATAAAATGCAATGAAATTCATAGGGTGGAAAAAAAAAAAGCACTGATCATTTTTCCATCTAAAATTATTATATCATCAAATGGGAAATTGAGCATTCTTTTTTCTCTTACGTTGATGAAATGCATGCATGCATTGATGAAATGCATGCATGCATCAATGTAATACAAAAGATCTAATTTATTTCATCATTTTTATTTTTGTAAAAATTTCTTTAATTTTAAAAAATTTTTATTTATTTATTTTTTTCCCCCCATTTTTCTGCTCCCATTTTCTTTCTTTTTCTCCTTTCTCTCTCTTGTTCTTCCTTTTTTTTTTCCATATTTTACTTATCAAAGGCATTTCTTTTTTTTTTTTCTCACTCTCTCTCTCTCTCTTTGCTATCTTTAGAGAATAATTTATATTTAAAGAAATTTTTTTATTAATAGTACCACAATTGTTAATTGTTGAATTAAGCAATTGCTGTTATCTTGTTACTGTTCATGTTTTATCATCATTTATCACTGTTTATTCATTATCATTTGTGATAATTGCTTTTTTTTTTAATAAAAAAAAGAAAAAGAAAAAAACTTACAAACTTTGTGATAATAATTATTAATTTTCACTGTTTTTATTAATTATTGTTATTGCTATTACTGATCATAAACGTTCATGCTTCATTAACGCCATTATTATCCACTGTTCATTGCTACTGTTATTGCTATAAACATAAGCTGTTCGAGTAAAAATTTTCACACAATATCCTCCCTATCATCGTCATTATTATCGTCATTATCATCATCATCGTCATCGTCATCGTCATCATTATCATCATCACTGTGACAGCTGACTGCCTGATTAATAATGATAGTTTAAACGGTTCATCGGTTAGATTGGTTGGTTGGCCGTGTGAAAATGATTTTAACTTTTAAATTCCAATCAAATCTTCCTGTTCACTTGTCTCTCTTTCTCCTCTCTCTCTCTCTCTCTCTCTCTCTTCCTCTTTCTTCCACCTCTATCCCTTCTGCTTATCTTTTTATTATTTTTTTTTTTGAAATTAGCCATTTTACCGCCCTTTATTTAGGTAATTTCATGATATTAATGATTATTTGGATAAGACAAATGCTGAAATTATGTCATAAATTTAACATTTGCTCTAATAAATTATCATTTTTTTTCAGGTTAACTGATTTCCTTTTCCTTTTGCAAAAAAATTTTCGTTCTTTTTTAAGTTTAAAACTGATTTTCTTTTTTCTTCATTCCATTTCTGATTATTCAATGTTGTTCGTCCTCGACCTGTTTTTGTTTATTTTGTTAATTGACCGAATGGCTAATTAAGGGAAGCAATTTTTGAAAGGTTAATGATTTGTAGGATTAAGGAAAGAAATATGGCCTTAGTTGTGAAATTTCGGCTATATTTTTTCTTAATTTATTTTTTTAATTGGTCACACTAAACGCTTCATTGCTTTGGCAAGGTCAGGAGAGTAGGAAAAAGACGCTTCCATTTATTTGTTTTCCTTTTTTTTCCTGAAATGATTGAAATTTTTTAAAAAATTCTGATGACAATTTAATAGAAAAAGAAAGAAACTTAGAGAAGCAAAACGATGAAAAGTTTTCATTAAATTGCAAAATAAGAGATTATTATTATCATTTCAAAGGAAAAAAAAAAATTGTTGCTTTCGATAGTTTTGTACTTTTTTTTTCGTTGAAATTTATCTTTTTTTTTTTTTGAAATATTCCAATTTTCACACATTTCTTTTAAAAATATTTCAATTTCTTTGTATTTCCAAACATATATATATACTCTCATTTGAGAAACAAACATGTTAAAAACAGCAGCTACTGGATAATTAATTACCAAATGTCTCTTTCTTTTCCTCGTTGTTTTTTTTTTTTTTTACAAACTATAGCAAAATTGAAAAACATTTTATAACTTAAAAACCATTTTAAAATCCGAGTTAATGAATAGAATTCAATCAGTCAATTACATTTCTTAGTTTAGCCTTTTAAAATGCTTCATGAAATTTAAATATTAAAAAAATTTTTTTTTTCTTTTTTTATGCGAAAAAGATGCTTCTGCGGATTAATTCGATTTGATAAATATTTTATGGATTCTTTAGCTTCTTTTCTACCGTAGTTGTTGCATATGTGGTTAAATCAGTCCTGATGATTGCTTAGGAGAATTAATTGTACTAGATTACTTACCTACCTACCTTCATTCTACCCTACCTCTGTGTAGAAGCCTCGATTATTACAGCTTCCTAAGCGCTTACCTGTATGGAAAGAATAGAAACTGCCTTCGATCTAGCGGAATGACTTATTTTTCATAGTTCCATTGTTACGTGGTTTCATTCCAAGCTTATGTTTTGAAAGTCACTTTTTTCCCGTATAAAAATAGTGAAAATGTTAGAAGGAAAAAAGTCATTTAATGCTACAGGAAATGAAATTGTCTCTGGCAGTAGAAAACTGCATTAATTTAATTTATAATTAAGTTAACAATTTATAACATGAAGGATAATTTGACTATAGCTATATAAGTATTTATATATATATATGCATTTTTTTTTTTTTTTTTTCAAAAGGAATTTGCGGTTTTTGATCGAGTTAGTAATTTATGCAATGTTAGAAGTGTGAATAGATAATATAATCTAAATGCGTGAAATAAAATTAATTTAAACGAGAAAAATGTCAAATTATTTGTATCATTCATTATTGGTGAAGCTGAATTAAATAAAAAAATTTTTTTTTTTTAATAATAACTTGATAACTTATTACTTAAATACATCATCATAATAATTATTTCTTTTCTTTTTTTTTATTCAGTTTTTCATATGAATCCCTAAAATGTTGTAATTATTTCATACTAATAGTGCATACATGGTAAAAGATAGGATTTATCGATTAGTTTTGAAAATTAAAAGAAAAATTATAGCAAATTTTGATTTAACTTTTTATTATCAATCGCGTGTATAAGAATGACAATAAGAAGAATTATAAGTGAATATTAAAGGATAGAAATTATCGATCGATTACTTTTTAAAATTAAAAGGAAAATGGATGAAAGTCCATAAATTTAAGCTCTGTAATGGAAACTTAATTCTTTCGTTTATAATTTGAATGGGAAATATATAAGAAATTCCAATGCAATATTCCTAAAAAAAAAAAATTTTTTTTCCTCTTTTTTTTCCTTCTTTCGTTTCTTTTTTTTCGGACATTTTTTAAAACAAAAGATAAAAAAGACGTTAAAAAAGTAGAAGCTAAAAATCGAATGTTTGTTTTTTGTGGATTTTTTCAAGTTTAGGTATTCATTTTCATTCTTTCTATTTGATTTTTTTTTTTCACCTTTTCATATTTATCATTTTTCTTTTTTTTTTCCGCTTGAATTATCAAAAAAGGGAAGAAATCGTTAATTGAAGTAATTATTTTCTTTGTGTGAGTTAATAGAAAATTTGAAAAGTTTTTCTTTTTTTATCAATTTTTTTTTCTTATATATTTCTGATTTATTTATTTTTTTGACTTTTTCACATTTTTTTTTGTTTTACTGATGCCCAGTCTTTTGTTTTATGTTTTTTTTTTCAAACTTTTTCTATTCAATCCATTATTTTTTCCGTTACGACGTAAATGAAAAAGGTTAATTTTTTTTTTTTTGTTAATTTTTGTTTGTTTGGAAAATTATAAATTAAACTGTTCATTAGGACGAATAGTTAGATAATAAATGTCCAAAAACTGTACTGCGACGATTGCGCCATCGGTGGAAAATTCTCTACAAACTACTACTACTACTGCTACTAATGCTAATGCTTCTATCGTAATTACTACTGCTCTAATTACTGCTCCTACTGCTACTACTACTAATATTACTACCATTTCTGGTAGTAGTACAAGTAGTATGACAACAAACACTGTCGCATTTCGTCGACCTGTTATTAGCCGTTTTAATCGTAAATCGGCGAAAGATTTTTTGCATAATTTAAATGCAAGCGCAAAAAGATTTAACAGGTAAATTATTAAATAGAAATATTTTTCATTCAATATATATATATATATATGAAATTAAAATGAGTCACTTCATTAGCTGGAATATAAATTTTAATTAATTGTTTCTGTTTTTTTTTTTTTTCTATAGAGCCGAAAAATTTTTCGGTATCTTATCTTAACATTTTTGTTTCTTTTTTGTAGTCGTAATTATTAAATTTTAATTTTATTATTTGATCTAGTTTATTCTTAAATTAGCTAAAAGTGTTATCGATTGACACTGATGTTTCAGTCTTTTTGCAAGAGATTATTTTTTTAAATTGTTACTTTAAATTGGTGCTTTTCTTCAAAATTATCTCGTCTTCCAGGAAATTTGACAGTTAAAAAGACACTAATTAGCAACTGCCGATGAAGAAATTAGCGAGAATTTTATTGTTCTTAGGAAAGTTTTACATCATTTTTGAAGTTAAATTAATTTATGTGAACTATTACTCTTCGTCTCAAATTTTGCATAAAATATATGGAAAGTTCAAAAAATTCATATAAAATAAAAGATAATTCTATATTCTGATTTCCTATTCTTTTGTTACAATGTTTTTTTATAAAAACAATTTTGCATTTTTCAAATATAATCAGGCATATGGCTGCTTATGTTCTTTTTTTTTATTTAAAAAAATTAAAAATAAAAAAAATAAATAAGAGAAAAAATGACGCGAATTTTCCCTGTGAGTAAATAAATTTATGTATTATAGACCTAAATTATAAATTATTATAGTCCTAATAATAGTAAAGTGTTTTTAAATTTTTGGACATATGTCATGAAGTGTTGTTAAAATTAGAAATTTAAGAATTTAATTTTGTATTTTTTATTTTATTCATTTTAATACATTAGTCCAGTAGTCATCTCAGTACGAATTTAATTAATTAATTGATGATTAAAATTGCTTGTATATCATCAAAAGTTCCAACAATTTCTAATATGGTGACCTCTTAATGACCTCATTTGCAATCACAAAGCTTAATAAATTTTGATTGAATAATAAAAATTTACTTCCCTGCTTTCTTTTTCTTTGACAACCTACTACCACCATTTATTTTATTTCTCTTGTTATCAAAATTAGCAAAATTCATTTGATAAACTGATAAAAATTGCTAGAAGTTTGTAGTGTTAGTCTTAGCTTACAATAATGTTATAACTTTCTGAACCAATAATTTGATCAAAATAATGTTCATAAAGAGGACAAATTTATTTTGCTGTTTTGCTAACAATTACATAAATATTTCAAAGTTTATTTCAAACTAATTAAATTATAATTGCAGGGAAAATAGTTGTGAAATTTTAGATAACATCAAATTTTACAACTGATATTAGTCTAAAAAATTTTTTGTTTCATTTTACTTTACGTTTTTTTCGGATGGGAATAGGCAATTTTTCAAAATATGTTTGCCATCATATTATTATAGTTGGAAGATTGAAATGCTGACAAACGATCGATCAAAACGAAGCTTTTCCTTCTCATTCGGTCAGATATTAATGCCTTCCATTTGATGATGTTTTTGAAAGAATATATTATGGGTGGATTTAAATCCCTTCATCCTTCCACATGCTCAGGAATAAAACTCTTATTATCACTATCATCACTATCGACATCTTTATCATTCATGCTTTTCATCATCACCATCCACATCTTTATCATTCA
>RCAB01000596.1:0-34765 GCA_003640385.1 Setaria digitata | reverse complement strand
TTTTTTTTTTCCGTATTTCTATAAATTTAATCATCTTAATTTAATCTTTAAGTATGTTTGCTCGCACATTTCGCGCAATTTTTTTTATCCTTCACGTCTCTTCCATTCCTGTTCTTTAAAGGTTAAGAAAAAAGTAGACATGTCTTGGCGCTTTTTTATCCTTCACGTCTTTTCCTGACCTGTTATTTACGTGTCCTTTAAAGGTTAAGAAAAACGTAGACACGTCTTGGTGTTATTTACAGCTTAATCTATCCTTGACTTTTGATGTGCTACTAATTTTTCAACTTATAGTTACTCATTTTGCAAGTTTTATCGACTCTCATAAAGAAGTAAATCATACTATCATTAATATAAACTTTCAATTGATTTCTTATATCATTTTATCACTGGTAAAGTTTTTAATTTGTAATTCAAATGTAAAGCCTAAAAAATAGAAAATCACATTTAAATAGCAGCCATTAAGATTTTTTGTTTCCAATAAAAAATAAAACAGAAAAAGAAAATATAAACTGATATCATTTTCAAAATACATTTAAGAAAGAAAAAGGATTAGAATTTAAATTTAGAAAAAAAAAAATGTAAATTCTTTATCAACCCCAAATGAATTGAAAGCAATGGAAGGAATTCGGATAAGAAAAGAAAAGAAAGAAAAAGAAAAAGAAAAAAAAAGAATTGAAGCAATTGTGAAAGAGCAATTTCATCCTTGGAGAAAAACATTGGATAATGAAATGATGTAAAAATAAAAACCCGGTAAAAGTTTAAAAGGGAAAAAAATTTTCAAATTTTTCTTTTTCTTTTTTTTTCAACAGAAAATTTTAAAAAATTTATGAAAAAAAAAAAAACATACATATGTGAATAAGCTTGGTTAAAGATAGGAAAAAAAAGGGAACAAATTTTAAGTATTTTAAATGTAAATTGTGCTAAATAATAAAAATAAAAAAAAAGGACAAATTTCTTTATTCATTCTTATTTTTTTTTTTTTAAATGAATATTTAAATCGTTGTTTGATTATGAGGAAAAAGGAGAACGAAAATGCTACATTCATAAAAAATTTATGAGTACTATAAATCCGTTACTGTTTTAAATTAATGATAAAATTTTGGAGCTATCAGTGAATGGAAAAAAAAAATGGCAAACGAAAATTACGCTCGACATTAATTAGTTTTTTTTTTTGAATTCTTATATGGAATTATATTTTAATTCATGAAATGAATTTTAATCGGTATTACGGTGATAAGCAATATGACAAGCAAAACGGAGTAAAAATCAAACATTCTAAAATAAAAGTTATGAAGTTATACTTGTCGACATTATATTTTTGAACAGTAATTATAGCTAATAATTAAACTGCTTCAATTTTTTAATCCACCTGTTTGAAATTCTTACTAATAATCCTTGTTATTTGAAATTGCAATTTGAAATTTTACAAGAGTGAAATATTCATTAAATACGACAGAGAAGCAGTAAAGTTTAGTTTAATTTGAAATTTTAATTAATTTTGTTTCACCTGATCCACATTGCTTGAATCAAAATGCCGTTAATAGTAATTAATTTATTGGTTATCTCTTTGTTATACAAGTATTCTTAATCTTTCAATTAGATCCTTCTCGGTGCATCTCGCTCGGCTTTACCTCTTTTATCTTTAATTTTCATTCAAAATTTGGAAATAATAAATTAAAACTTAATCAGTGTTAAACAAATAGTGCTGAAAATAAAAATAATGTTAAAAACTACTAACTATTTTTTGGCCCAATATTGAAATGCTAAAAAGTATATAATTACTAAAAAAAAAAAAACAAATTTTCATGTAATAAGCAGCAAGAATAGAGGTACTGAAAATTGTATAAATTTATGTGGAAATGTAATAATTGTCTTTCTAATTTTTCTTATTTTTCAAATTTGTTTTCTTTTTTAAAAAAAAAAAAGAAAAAAAAATTAATAAATTTAAATAATAATAGGGAGAAAAAAAAGCAAGAAGAAATAGAGTATTTTTAGGCCTCACTCAATTGTTTTTTTTTTTTGCTTTTCAACTTTATTTTCTCTTTTGCTTCGACAATTTAGCTTTATTCGTTGCTTATTTGGTTATCCATTTGTCGTAAACCAGCTTTTTTTTTTTTGTCCATCTTATTTTTATATCTTTTCTTTTTTTCCTTTTTTTTTTACTCCCACCCCCCCCCCCCTTTAAATCCATTTTCTAATACGTTTCATTTAAATATTTATTTGAAACAATGATAGAATAGGCCAATTTTCCTCACCTCCAATAGAATGTTTTCTTCATTCAGTTGTTGCTTTTGACGACGAAATATGAACGAATTTCAGTTGACAAGATTTGAAATATTCCGTCAAAATTTTGTAAAAATTTAAACAGGATAATTAATACAAATGTTCAAGTGAAACAATAAATCACTCTAATAGTTGTTGTTGTCAGGGCAAATTCTTTAGCAGAAATGCCATTAAGTGTTGAACACTGGAACATTTCACTTTCACTTTGACAGATGACTTTTTCAGAGAGATTGGAATAACTTTTTCATAATTAAGTGATTAACTACGATAATGTTAATGTTTAGTTGAGGAAACAAAAGCAAATTCATTAGAAATACTATTTAGTCTAAATTAAGCTAAGAATGAGGTCAAATATTTGTAAGAGAAATCGAAATAAGTTTTGATTTGATGCAAAGGAAACCTCAGTAATCGACCGATAATCTCAATAAAGCCTATAAACTCGATTTATCAATCTGTTAATGTAATATTATAAGTCATAAAATGATCATTATCTAATGATACCATTAATCAGTTATTATCACTAGCTCATCTCACTGCAAATATATCACACTGATAATTCATAGAACAGTGAACAATGACCTAAAATTTTAGAAAAAGAAAGCGAAGGAAAATTGAGAAATGATCAAAAATGTTAAGTATCGATAAACGTTAATAAGCAATATTGATAAGTTTGAATAAACGTTGATACTAAATGCTCATACATATAGATCAACAAAAAGAATAAGAATGCTGATAAGCAATTTCGATAAGTGCAAATCAAGACATAAACATAACATATTAATGTGATAAGAGAATTCTTACTTATCAGGGTCTTCTGATAGATAACTTCGATTCATTTACGAATATAGTAAGATAACCTTTATGAATTAGATCTATCAAAAAAGTTTCTCATTTATTTACTTCTCTACAAAATATATTATTAGTATTATTTATTCATTGTCATTTCGGGATCAAATATGATTTGAATATTTCAACAAATAACTTTTTTTGTTTAGCCTCCAAAAATAACTATCTACTGATTGATCTTATAAAAACTGATAATTACAGAAATACAAAATAAATAAGCTATTAGTATTGAACAAATACAATTTGTTTAACAATTTGAAATTCATCAAATTATCATCCCTCAATTATGTGATAAATTAGCACTGATAATTATCAGTAATGAAATTTTCAAAAATTTTTCCTATTTACAATTTATGCATAATCAATATGCAATTTTCAGTTCTACTGCATAAAATGATGACGTGTAGACTGAAGATGATGAATTTTAAGTATCTTATATGAGCGATAATTTAAAAATGCTCGAATTTTTTAAATTTTAATATGGAGCGAAATTTTCTTCCTTTTTTCTTTTTTTTTTTTTTTTTTCTTTTCTTTTCATTGATTAATTTCTAACCGAAATACGACAAAAATATGATTGTATAGGAAATTGCATGGAGACCTTATCAGATGATGATGATGCAAATAATGATAACGTTATCATTTTTCATTTTGTTACTTTTCCATTTCCTACTAAATTTTCTGTCTTTTTCTCTAAATTATATTGTCATCTTTCATAAAGTATGTCTAGGAATAATTTCAAACGGCTGAAAACTAAATTTGATAGAGAAATAAAAGAAATGTCAATTTTTTTTAGCTGATTTTCTTAAAAAAAAAAAAAAAAAAATACAAAATGACGAAAAAATAAAATAGAAATAATTTTTGAATAATAATGATAAAAAATGTGCATTTTCATTGATATTGCAAAAAAAAAAAAAATGATTTGTTGATTTCAAAAGGAAAATGCAAAATTTTTATAAAAAAAAAAGTAACAAACTATTTATCATTCAATTTTTTTTCTGTTAAATTTTAGTGATTTAATTTTGAATTTTAAACAGTGTTTGAAGCATTAGAAATAGTAAATTTTGCTATCAGAAGAAAGAGAGAGAGAGAAAGAGTGGAAGAAAGACAAAATAAAAAAAAAAAAAAAAGAAAAAGCATTTCGATTTCTATGCTTCTTCTACATCAATGGTGATAAATCATGATGAGATGAGGAGAAAAAGTGATAAATCGCTTTTTTTCTCTTCCCCTTTCTTTCTCCACCTCTGCTTCTCCGTCTCTGTCTCTCCAGCTCTCTTTCTCTGGCTGTATACAGTTAGCTGACTAAGATTTGTTTCGAAACTTGCACAAACATGTGTATTATAACAAACAACTATTCTTCATCACTTTTTCTTTACTTTCTCTTCTTCTTTCCCTTTGTTTTTTTTTTTTAAATTTCATTTAATTTTGTAAAATTTATTATTAATTGCTATCACTATTATTGCACTTATTATTTAAATTATCATTATTATTATTAATATTATTATAAACGTTATTGCTATCATTTTCCTATTTTTAATTTTAATTCATTTTGTAAAATTTACTATTATTATTATTATTAGTTATTGCCACAATATTGTTTTATTATTAATTAATTTAAAATTTGCTCCTACTATTGTTTATTATTATTTTCACTTATATTATATCATTATTATAGTAATAAGATTATTACTGCTAGCTCTCTCTCCTTTCTTTTTTTTTTTTTTTCATTTATTGTTATTATTTATTATTATTTTTCATCAAATCACGTTAATTTTATTTCAAATATAATAAATATTTTAGCAGATATTAAAATGGAAATTAAAAAAAAAAAAAAAAAAACCGAATGATGCAATCGACCACTTTTAATCATTCATTCCTTTTTCCACTTTTTTTTTTGTATGCGATTATTAATCAATTAAAAAAAATTCATTTCATAAAGCAAAATTATAGAATTAATTATTAAATATTAAATTCCGCTAAATAATGACAGTATTTGATCAGAAAAGAAAATGCAAATGAAATGAAGTGAAAGCAAGTAAAATTACAATTCAAAATTCGGATTACATTTTTCTCTCCTAAAAAAATTTAAATAATTTTAATTAGAATTTCAAAAGTTTGTAAGAAAAAGAAGGAAGGGAAGAAAAGGAGAAAGGGAAAATTTTACTAGCATATTTTAGGTACACTTTTTACGTAAGTTTTTCGTTTTTTTTTTTTTTTTTTTTTTTATCGAATCCTATAAGACTGAAAGTTTATTTAAGTAATTTAGTATACAATATATGAAAAGGAAAAAAAAATACTGAAAAAGAAAGAATTCAAATCCACAAATTGAATGTATTACTAAAACGAAAAGTGAAATTGAAAGTATTTTTTTCTCCCTTTCATGCATATCATATAACATAATTAGACCAAAATGATCATGCCTAGAAGGGAAATAAATGTTAAGAATTGAGAAGAAAAAAAAAGGAAGGAATTTATTGAATGTTTAATGATACAATTCATTTAAAATGATAATAATAAATTTGAAGATCAAAAAAAAAATTTTTTTTTCTTTGTTTGAAAGTAATGTTAAATGAAAAACAAAAAAGAATTTCATTAAATAAATTACAATTGACGAAGTATTTTGAAATGTATGATAATTATAAATAGGCATTTTTATAATCTGCATTAAATCAGCTAAACATTTTAATTGACAAATTTGTCTTTTGGAATAGTTTCAAAGGTTTATGATTAAGTAATAAATAGTTAAGAGTTAAGTTCGCTTAACTAATTAGGGATAGATTTACAGGCAAATTAATTATTTTTCCGTCTAGTCATTTTTCTTGATGCCTAAAACATTGCTAAACATATCTTTTCTCCTTCTTTTTGCTCACACATTAATTGCATTTGTTGATGTGTAAATTATTAGCGTAACTTCTGTTTCAAAAGTTGCGTGTAATACGTGGGGAAATGAGTGACAAGCAGGNNACACACACACACACACACACACACACACTCACACACACAATAGTTAAAACAATTGTAGCAGCTGTCATCAAGAAAAATCGATGATAATTTAATTATATCTTTTTGATAAGATTAAAAAAAATGTGGAAATAAGGAAGCTAATACATGATATAACAATTAGTAAATTTAATGCTGTATTTTAATTTGAATAAAAATTGATCATACAATGGCGTAAGTTTCATTTTGAATTTCAATTGCTTGATCAATCCTTCAGGCATAGATTTGCATTTTTGTGTATTGATGAAGTTGAATTTATCCTAAATTATACTGCTCGACAAATATAATTGAAATTTATAATTAATCGTTCGAAAATGCTCATTATTTGTTTAATGAACACTTGAATCCGTATATAGCTATAATTCAAATAACGTTTATAAGATTAGAAATTATGAATATTAATATATTTAAAAAATATATATATATTTAATTATGGATGATTTCGTAACTTTTTTCTTGTTTTTTTTTTTTTTTAAATTTTTATAAAAATTAGTAATAAGAGTAAATTTTTTCGTTATATTTTAGCTTTGCTTTACCACAACTCAGTATTTATCTGAATAATCTGACATATATCATTAACGGTCATTTACTAATTGAAAAAAAAAAAAAAAAATTTAAAAAATTCTTCAATTTCATTTCAGTAGTAGTAAAACACCAAATATTGTTTATCATTTATTATTTCTCAAAAACATGCAAAGCAAAATAATTTCACTTTTTCTTTTTTTTTTTTTAGCCAATCGTGTGTGCATATTTTATCATGGTGAAATATTAATATCACTATTTTTTTATTGATTAATAAGAAATGATAATTACATATTAAAGCATGTTGATAATAATTATATACAATCATCTTTTTATGCATATTGTAATTTTTTTTTTGTGCGTATTATCAATTTTAATCAATTATAATCACCTCTTCTTCATATCTTCTCAATTTTTGCTCCTTATAATGCATAAATGGTAGATTATTATTTATGAATAATTGACAAATATTTATAGGAAATTATTTAACTTTTTTCTTTCAAATTTTTTCAAAAATAGAGAAAAATTTAAAAAAAAAAAGAAAAATTTTTGAATAAAAAAATAAATTGAAAAATAACAATTTATTTTTTTTTTTTAATTTTAATTATAAACGATAGTTATAATTGAGTAATGCACTCACTATCACTATTAATATCTGTTCGCTTCATGCTCGTTTAATATCTAGTTTTTCTATTTTTTTTTTTTTCATTTGTCATTCCCATTTTCTTCCAAAGTGAGTAATTAGGAAAGTAATTAAAGATGGAACGAAAGAGAGAGAGAGAGAGAGAGAGAGAGAGAGAGAGAGAGGAGGCAGATAAAGAAAAGAAAAGGGAAAAAAGTGGAAATGAATGTGATTAAGGTTGTAAAAATAACTTTCCAATTTCCAATGTCCAACTTTAAACTTATCGCTAACTTTCATTTCTAACAAAAAAATTATCAAATTTCAACTGAATTTAATAGGAATAAAGAAAAGTGAAAAGGAGGAGGCGAAACATTGTAGAATAGATGGAGAAAAAAAAAAAAAACGAAATAAAAGAAAAGAAATCATTTTCCATTTTATTCGCTTTTCCGCTTATCAGTTTATGATGAACTATTTTTTGAAAAGCGAACATTTTATCTCATTTTTTTTTTTTTTTTTTTTTTTTTTTTTTTCGAGAAAACTAATATATTTTGTCGCTCTTTTTATTTATTTTTTTTTTCTCGAGAAAATTTTTTATCCCTCTTTTTTTTTTTTTTTTTTTTGTTGCAAAATGAGTGAGAACTAACTAATATAGAAGCGACGTAAAATTATCGAATTTCAACTTGTCTTCTTCTCGTTTTTTTTTTCTTTTTTTTTTTTAGATATTGAAAAAAAAAAGAAAGAATGCGATAAAATGAATTTTTTGACTAGGATAATAATTTGACCTATTTAATCAAATAGAAATTTAATTTTTGCTATCATTTTAACTCATCATTTTTATACAAAAATCACACGCAGCTTAGAAGCAAATTATTCATCTAGTCTTGAACTAGATAAGATATTTCTTAAAAGTGGAGATGGAAAAAAAAAAGGCAAAAATGTCAGAAATAGAAAGGCACAAATATGAAAATCAAATCAATCAAACTATAGAAACTTGAAAAAAAAAAAAAAAAAAAAGAAAAAAAAAAGGAATAAGAAGGAAGCAAAGTTAAAATTGTAGCACGAAAGATTCATAATAAATGCTTAAAATGTTTTTCCATATATTTTCCATATATGATAAATGAGACCAAAAAGGCTACTGTTTTTTTTTTAATAATTTAAAATATTAAGCATATTTTCTTATCATCTTTTAACGAAATATTTTATAATGCACAACGGTCATATCTTTCTTTGATCTTACTCTTATCATCATTTCATTAAAAAAAAAAAAAAAAAAAATAATTATTAGAGTAATAACGATCAATAATTTGTACAACCAAACTTGTAATTGATGTTGAAAAAGAAGCGGAAGCTATTTTGGATTTAATTCTTTTTAGTTTATGGTAAAATTAATTTAGCTAACAAATTTCTCAATTACGGTATTATATTGAAATAAGTTAGTAATTTAGTTGTATCAGTAGGAAACTTTTCTCTTTTTTTTTTCTGATTAGCTGTAAAATAAATTGAAAAATTTCACTAATTTTAAGAGAACATATAAAAACTTCATTTATAGAGCAAATAATTTTATGCGAAAACAACAAGCTGGAAATTTTGTGTCAAATATTCATTAGTGCTACCACATATGTGAATACGTTTGTTTCACGTATTTTTTTTTTCTGCATTTCTTGATTACGTTTGCTAGTTTTGTTTTCACGTATATACTTTTATTACGTATAAAAAGCTACTTGAACATTTGTTTTCATTTAAATCGTGCTTTTTTTTCTTTCTTAATCAAAATTCAAAATACTTTTTCGAAGGAAAAAAAAACATTTCGCCTTTTAAATAATTTAAATTAGTGTTGAAAACTCGAGAACGAGATAAACTAAGTAATAAATAATATTTTAAAAAAAAGTCATGTACTAATTAAGATCGATAAATAAGCTTTTTCAACTTTTTCCCCTTAATCCAACTAATCTTGTAGCCAATGAATGAAGGAGAAATAGTGTAATTACATTATTGTACAGTGGTACTGTAATCAATTTCATTTCACTTAAAATTTCAGCGATTAATTGAATTGGTAATATTTAGATGATTTTGATTATTCGAAACAGTTTTAGCTCAAATTTCATCAAATTATCTATCTAAACTGGAATATTTTGATCAATTTTTTTTTACTTCATTCATTTTAATTTTTTTCTAAAGGAAAAAAAGCTGCGAACTTAATTACGTAAAAAAAACTTTTACAAATTTATAACTTGAAAAAATATCAAATCAATTCCATACTTCTTTGCCACATAGTAAGATAAAACTTATTTACTAAATTAATGAGGCAAATTTAAATTATTATTTTTTAATTTCTCCCCTATTCGTTATTCTCTTTCCATCTTTTTTATATTTGCGAATTTTCGCTCCTTACGAATAATGCTTGCTTCCATAATGAATAATTACTTATCGAGGTCCAATTTCAAACTTTTTGCTTTTTCTTCCTTCCCATATTTTTTTTTCCAGATCATTAAGCTTTGTTTGGCCTGTACTTTATTAATAGCATGGAAAGAAAAAAAAAAAGAAATCAAAAAAAAACCTAAAAATTTGTGCCTTATCAATTTTCGATATCACTTTTCCCTCTTTTTTTTTCTTGGCTCAAACGAATAAGTTCGTTCTCATTAGATTCGTAAAAATACTACTCTCAGATTATTCAGATAAATTGTCCTTCCTTTTTTCCTTTTTTCATTATCATTCTCGAAAATTATTGTTATCAATTTTATTGCAATAACATTTTATCTTTGAATTTTAACTTTTGGAAAAAAAAGAAAGAGGCAAATTTTGATTCAAATTTATAAAATGAATATTAGTGAGCTTTCTTTTCGTTTTTTCTTTTATTAACAGGAAGTTTAATCGTTTAATTAAAAAGATTATCATTCCTTTTCTCATTCTTTTTTCCATAACTTTTTTTTTTCTGTAGCATTCCACGGTCTATATTATTATCCTATCGTATCCACTACCGTACCTCTATCGTTTCCATTTTGGATTATTTTTTAAAATCACCTACCCTTTTTTCTTTCCTTTTCTTTTTTTTTTTTTTTTTTTTTTTTTTCAAAGCAAAATATTAGCTGAAAATGCAAATGCACCAATTCTATAAATTCACTTTTTTTTTCGGAAAAAACTAAAGCATTCATTGAAATATTGTTATAATTTTTATATATTTCTTTCTTATTCAAAAATTGAAAATTTTCTTTCACTTTTCTTTTTTTTTTTTTATTTTTTTCTTGGAACTTTTTTTCAATCTAATTATATCTAATTGCAATTACTCACTGTATGTTCAATAAATGTTCAGTACGATTTGCGGAAACAAATTTGAAAATTAAAATGTTGGCAACTCAGTGTCGCATCATTTCACAGATGCTAACTGTTAGCCTGAATCGATTAGGTTTCTATGAAATGAGCCAAGTGTCTATGGAAGTAGAAAATCGTAGCAATCGTCATTTAGCATCTTCTGAAGGACAATCTTTTGTTTCTTACTGGGAAATTTGAGGACGAGAAAAGAGATCGATGTAATATGCAGTGATTTTATCAATCATTTACAAATATCCATGTATTCACAGCTCTTTTGTCTAAATAAATCTTATTATTTTTATGTCTTATTTTCGTGATACAAGTATTTGGGTAATTTGGTAAAATGTAAATAGTGAATAGATTCTGAAATAACAACGTAAATGAGAAAAGAAAGTAACTCAGGTAACATAAATAAAAAACGAAGCTATAGGTGATGTGAAGGAAGGAAAAACTGTTAATGACGTAAGTGGAAAAAAAACTTTTCTTTTACATACTTTATATATAATAAAAATAGAAATCCGTCATTTCTTTTCACGCCAAACACTTAATGTATAAATATATATATATATATATATATATGTAAAAGAAAAAAAAATATATATATGTAAAAGAAAAAGAATTACGCCAAATACGTGTCAAATAAATTCAGCAAATCAATCAGTGCAAATTCCTCGTGAAAGCGGCAAAGCTCTTTGGATGACAGTGCTTGATGGTTTGATGGCTTAGACTGATTTCAACCTGCTTTCTAATATCACTGTCAAAATTATTTCAACAATTTTATCAGTAAGAGTAGCAGTATATCCATTTTTCAGTGATATATTTATATATCACTGAAAACGTGATATATATATATATAAATATATCACTGAAAACGTATTCATTAAAATTAGAGGTGTACAAAAAGACATATATATATATATACGTATACAATAATATAGAAATATTGGAAATCTTTAATGTTTATCGCTTTACATCTTATTCGTACATTAATGGAATTGATTATTTTCAATTTTTGATTAGTGATTTGCAGTATTTTTACACACATTTTTCCTATTGTATGCATTACTCGAATAGAAATTCTTTATTATTTCTTAGTTCTTTTTCTATGTCTTTTTGTACACCTCTAATTTTAATGAATACGTTTTCAGTGATATATTTTCACGTCTTATTCTCTTGATACATGCCACTGATACGTCTTGTTCCAATGAAATACGTTAAACCGTATTGTCATACGTTTTGCTCTTATGAAATACGTCATGTTCTTGAGTCATATAATTGGTTCCATTGAAAAGCGTCTTATTTATATGAAATATGTCATATTCTAACGTCATACGTCTTGTTCTAATGAAATACGTCACATTCTAGTGATACACGTTTTGTTATAATGAAATACGTCAGGCCGTATTTTATTGGCATACGTTTTGTTCTTATGAAATGCGTCATATTCCTGCGTCATATGACTGGTGGTTCTGTTGAAACGCATCTTATTTAAGTTTTGTTCATATGAAATACGTCATATTCTAACGTCATACGTTTTGCGCTAATAAAATGCGTCATATTCTAGCGATATTCATATATGTGTATTTTTGCTTCTATCTTTTTTTCTAATGATATACAAATTAATAAAAATAAAATCAATCTATTATTTTCAGCTTTTATTCTTAATGATATATATATATATATATTACATAAAGAAAATGAAGAAAATTAATTATATCGATGCACAATTCAATTACACATTTATTTGATGGTGAAGTTGCATCTGAATAAATTGTTATTCATCCTAAAAGTAAATATTGATTAATTAATTTATTTTGTTGCATTTTTAACATAAATAATTTAGAAATCTGTTATATAAGCAAATATCATTCATTTCGCCAAGCACATATTAAATGTTTGAGTATTTATCAAATGATACGGATAATAAATTTAGTTTTAATCATTAAATTTTATTTTAAAATAACTGTATTAAATGATTCTCCATCATTCATGGTAAGTGTAAATCAGAAAATTTATTTTTTTTTTTTTATGAAACAGATGGTAATGCCTGCCTTTTTTTTTTTTTTTTTTTTTTTTATAAGTAATTTCTCGAGATCGATTCCTTATGAGCTTTGTTTTATCTTTTTTTTTTTTTCCATCTCTCTCTCTCTCTTTTAAGCACATTAAATTCATGATTTTTTCCTCATTATATTGTTATACTCCTTTCAATTAATAGAAAATGAATTAATCCAAAAAAAAAAAATGTTATCTTAAATTGCATTAAAATGATAGTAGCAATTAAAACATTTTAACGACAATAAGAATGATAATGTTATTAGTTACAGAAGCAACAATAATAATAGCGTTAATAGTAGTAGCAATAAAAAACAATAGTAATGATAAGCAAAAAAAAAAAAGCGACATTTCTTACTCCGTTAAACTTTATTAATCATTTTGCGTAAATTTATTGCTAACGCAATAACCAAAACAATAACAACGGCATCAATAACAAATGCTGCAGCAATAACAATGCATCCTTGTTGCACTAAATATAATTTAGTGTTTTTTGCCGTATTTATTTTATTGGTCATTTATAAATTTTTGAACAAATTTTTATTGAATAAAAAAATTTATTTTTTTCTCCTGCTGTTTCTGCATAAAAAAATTTATAATTTCAACTAAAAAGCATTAATTAAATTCAGTATTTTATTTAAAAATTACACCGCTCAGAAACAAACCAACGTGATTGGATGGTATTAAAATTGAAATTTTTGCAAAATTCTAATATTTCAAAAATTATTGGAACATCAATAGGCACATTATAATTATTACTGATAAGATTTGATAAGATTTCACNTATTGGAACATCAATAGGCACATTATAATTATTACTGATAAGATTTGATAAGATTATCAAGCTAAAAATTTCCATCTTTTATCCAATAAAAAAAAAAAAAAAAAAAAAGCACAAAAGGCAGCTTTAACTGTAAGAGTAAAAGATGATTGAAAGCAATGTTGATGCTTACGTTTGCTTCAGTTATAGTATTAGTTTATAATTAATTTACTGACAGGTTATTTAATTCCGGCAGTGACTCTGTTGAAAGAAATCAATCCAGGCATGTCAATCCAAAGAAATCAGTCCAGGCATGGAAATTCATTTTTTAATTAAAATGCTCATCAGTAATTAATTTCCAGTATATGCTACACTCGTTGGCCAATTGACATATAGGAAAAAAAAGCTACGACAATTACTAATTATGCTACTTGGCCAAATTTTGAAACCTACTGAATATTTCCATATTTATTATAAACATTTCAATGTACATTTGCAATGAAACAGGTGATATAATATTCGTAAAATACCAATTTTTTTTTTTAAAAACGAAATCCTAAATTTGAAATTTCATTTGGAAAATATTAATGGTTTTTTTCTTATAAATATATCTTTTTTATTATATTTTTACATTTATATGAATCTAAATTTTTTTTTTTTGATTTTCTCACTTAATAGCATTATCATTTTATTATTTGTTTTTTTTTTTTTAAATCATAATCATTTTCATTTTCTTCCGTTTTTCTTTCACATTTCTCACGGCTCTATTTTCGCCAATCCATTCATTTCATTTTAAATTTGTATTTTAAGCAAACCAAACAAATATTCCTCATTTTAATTCTTTACTTTTTGTCTTCATATAATTTTAATTTTTAATTTTTTGCATTTTATCTCGTTTGGCTTTCTCATTTTAAAATTTTTTATTGAACAAATCCAATTTTAGCGTTTTTCTTTTTTTTCATATTTCATATATATATATATATACAATCATTCTTTTTGAAAAATATTTTCATCGAGTCAAGCAATAGTAACCTTTTAGTTTCTTTTTTTTTCTAAATTAAAAAAGAAAGAAAGATATATTTTTCAGTCATAAATGTTTGTCATTTTCACCTTTTTCCTTTTAATTTACGCAATAATAACTTTTAATTTTTTTTTTTCTAAGGAATTTTTTATCAGGGAATAATAGCCTTATATCTTTTTTGTTTTGTTTTTTTTTTTTCTTTTTAATTTTTATTCTACAAAATTACTCTTCTAGTTTTTGGGTTTTTGCTATTCCGCTTTTCATTTATTTATTTATTTACTTATAAACTTAAAACATTTGTAACTTTTTGTTTCTTTTGCTTTCCTTTTTAGACAATTTTTTCATTAATTATTAATATCTTTTTATTATTATTATTTTTTTTCAAATTATATTTAGAAGTAGCAAGAAAAAATAATAATTTTCACATATATCTTCTTTACCGTTTTTTCTTTTTTTTAATTAAATACTTATATTATCCATTGTTTAATTATATTTAAATATTTTCACTAAACTTTACAGTGCAGTATTGCAGGTTTGGATGAAGCAATTTAATAATGAAATTTTATCTGATGATGACTGTATTTTCAACGATTATTAATGTTAACAAATTCCGCAGTCATTCTCAATGATGATTTAAACATCATGAAATGCATCATTTATACGGTTATCATCATTTCCTTCTTTTATCTTTTAAATTATTTGAGTCTGTTTTAATTTCATTACAAGCACCCAATTAATAATAAAAGTGTTAATGACGAAAATGATAATAGTAATTACAATGATAAATGTGATAGTAATGATAACAATAATGGTAATGATAAATATAACAGTAGCGTTAATAGTATTGATCGTGAGAATATTCATTAATAGTGATAAAAATACATCGAACTAATGAACATTATCGACTACCGTTAATTGCTATTTTTCGTTTAATTAATTAAAATTTTAGCCTTAAAAAAATTTTTTTACAATTTGATAGCTTTCAGCCCATACAAATCATTACTGTTAGCTATATTACGCTTGATAAAATTTCCTTGATAAACAAAACATATCCACACAGAATGGCATCTTAATATTTATTTGTAATCGTTACACAAATTCTATCATTATTCATTTCAGATTGTATTCTTAATCAATTCTATCATTACTAAATTACATTTGAAAATAATTTTAGTGATTCTAAATTGTAACAATTTCTTTTATAAAAAATTTAATTGCTAATGCATGTAGCGCAAAAAAAAAAAAGATTTTTTTTTTTTTTTAGATGAAAAAGAAAAGGAAAAGGCAAATTATTGAAAGAATAAATTGGAAAATGAAAAATGGATAATGGCAGCAAATAGCATTTACTTTTTAGCAATTAATTATTTATTTTTTGTTTTTTATTTTTCACAAAAAAAGAAAAAACAGAGAATAATCTTTTGTGATGATATCAATAATTGTACATAAGTATGCTGAGAGAAAAAAAAAGATGCTTCATACGTATTAAATGTTTGTAAAAATGTCGCTTTTAATTAGGTAAGTGCTAATTAAGTCGAAAAATGACTTTGTTTTTTTTGTTTTTTGAGTAAGAAATCATTGGCTCATTATGTCATAGATCGAAAGCTTATTGACTGATAATTATGCCCGAAATAGGCTATCATATTCCAAAGACTACTTAATTAAATTATTCAGTTTTAAAATAAGCTAGAAAAATTCCTCTTTTTCTTTATTTTATTTCAAAGATAACAACGATAGCATTGATATGGTAATAAGGTTTTATCAAAAGGATTTTAATTTCGTTCATTGCTATCTCTTTGATCATAAAATTCTATCCCACTTTTAATTTTTTTTAATTTATATTTTAACTTGTTTGATGGGAAGTTATTAAACTTGGTATTTAATTATTTTAATTACTTCAGGATAAATTTCATGATCCATCAATGGATATTCGTGCTATTATACCATTTGCAATAGCATATTTGCTTATATTCATTCTTGGAGTTATAGGAAATGTTTTGGTAATTTGTCTCACCTTAATGCATCGAAAACTTCAAACAGTACAGGTACTGCTTTTTATCATTATCATTTTGATGTGCTTTTATCAATGTATCCATACATTTATTGTTTTTTGAGCATTTTCATTTCGCTCTTTAATTTGAAAACAAAAAAAAAAAAAAAAAAAGTTAGATAAGTATTCAGTAAGTTTCAATTTTTTTTCTTGTAGGTTTCAAAATATGTAAATATAAACAAAAAAAGGATAAGGAATTTGACTATGATAAGTTTATGAGGTATTTATAAACTATTTTGTTTATCAATAATATTTCTCTTTTAATTAGTACTACTTATAATTATAGCTAACTTAGTTTACTGTTATACTGATGACTTCTGCTGATTATTTATTATTAGACGTCGTTAAGAAATTTATCAGTAGTAATACTAATTAGTTAAGAAATTTATCAGTAGTAATACTAATTAGTATTAGTATTTTTATATACATTTTTACCTTGTTAATAGATACGCGGTATTGGTTATAATTTATTGTATCTATTTGTTTTATTAGTTAAATGAAACAGCATGTAGCTTATTAATTACAAGTTTCATCAACGTTAAAAAAAAAAAACAAATTAATTAATTAATGCCATATGACTAACACTGCAACACCGTAGCAGTAGCAATATAAGGAATATATAAGGTGTGCTAAGATTAAATTTGAGGTAATATCTTACTGAATCATTTATAGATGATTGCTATAAAAGCAGAAAAAATGAACCATTGGGATATCATTTTAAGAAAATAATTTGTACCATAAATGATGATATTTTTGGAGGAAAAAAAAACATTAATTACACTTATTAATTTATATTCAATTAATAGAAATTTCCTTTCCTCCTTTGAATCATATAATAAATTAAAATTTTTGAATTTTAGAAAAGAAGAAAAACTATTTTTTAGCATTTTTTTTTTCTTTTTTTTTTTTGACTGCTCTTTCAAAATGATAATTAGTATTTGATTTAATAAAAAAATTTTTTTTTTTTAAATTTCAGAATATGTTCATATTGAATTTAGCTAGTGCCGATTTAGTTGTATGTATCTTTTCACTACCAATTACACCGGTAGCAAACGTTTACAAAAACTGGTACTTTGGATCAGCGATGTGTCACGGTCTACCGTGGATGCAAGGAATCGCGGTCTTCATCGGGACATTTAGCTTATGTGCTATTTCTGTTGATAGGTATATTATGGTAATTTTGCCAACCAGACGAATCATCAATAAAACTGTTCGTTATTGTTGTTTTCAATCAGTTAATTAGCATTTATATTTGTTTGCTTTACTATTGTAATAGAATTAATTAATAAGTATGATTAGTAGTGTAACATTGTACTGAAAATAATTGATGAGTATTAATAATTTAATTACTCATTTATTATCGTAGTGATTAATAAGTATAATTACCATGATACGATTGACGATGAATAATAATTAAAAATATAATATATGCTGTTTCAAATAATCTCGAAGAACAAATGAGCATGCTACGCTAACTATAATCAGTCATTCATTAAAACAATAATTGATTAATTCAGTGGATAGTTTATGAATTAGTAATGATTGATATAAAAATCCAACTAATAAATATAACTTTATATATGTGAAGTATATTTGAACATATGTTACTATAGCATTAACGATATTAAAATTATTCTCAATTACGATTTGTTAGAAACGAATTCAAAAAATGCATTTAGAATGGAAAAAAAAAAAAGCAATTAAGAATGTTAGCACTAAATGAATATGAAATAAATGGATTAATGTTGATTAAAATTTAGCGTAGAATAAATTTCTCAATTTCATGTATGGTGAATTTTTTCAGGTCACTTTTAAATTAACACATATTTACAAAACGTTCCATTAAAAAAAAGAGAAAAATTTAATTAAATAATAAATTTCAGAAAAAAAAAAAAGAAAAACACAAAAGACAAATTGCTTTGCTAAATAAAAAAGAGAAAAAATTGCGGAGGAAACTTATTCCTCGGTTCATTAGAAAGCTTAGATAAAACTAAATTAGCATTACTATAATTTAAGTCCAATCATAATTATCAAAGATTCGCAATGATCGCAGAAAAAAAAAATCATATTTTTGCAATTTTAATATAATTATAAAAATTGATAACGATTTCAGATATTTAGATTGCACTGAAAGTTTTTAAAATATATAAATTCATTAAATGAAAAAAAAAAATCGCGGACATAACACAATTACTTAATTGATGAGTAATTTTATTTGGCTTCGAAATATCGCACTCGAGATTGCAAGCATTTAAAAAAAAAAAAAAATCATTTCCTAAATTATTTTATAGTATATATGTTGCAAAATATTGTATATTGTTAATTAGAGTCAAAAATCCATACAAAATTAATATTGAAATGATATAAATATATGATTTTTTTTTTTTTTGACTCGGGAAACTAAATATGTTATCATATGAATTACGAAATAATGAAAGCATAAAATTGAATTATTGAATAAAATGAAATAAAAAAAAAAAAGTAATTTCCGTTCCTATTTAATATTTTCATAATTTGAAAATGACAGCTATAATTTTTTGTGAGAAGATTATGAAAGTTAATAAAAATTTGCTGAGCCAAAGAAAGGGAAGAAATTTTAATATTCAGATACGTTATAAAACTATTCGAAATTATATTAAAATTTATATTAAATAGATGTTGAAATTAATTAAATGATGCATTTTTTTTTCCTTTTTGCTTTCTATGTTAATATACAGTGCAGATTTTATTAATTTTTCTATTTATGTTTGATTTTTCCATTTTCCTTTTCATTTAAACTTTGATATTGATAAATAAATAAATAAATATATATATTTCTTTGATTATAGCGATCGAAGTATATAACAATTGTTCTTTGGACATTATCGATAATTTTTACGTTACCATATGCTATGTATATGGATCTTATTGAGGTTGACGGAATTTGTGGCCAATTTTGCACCGAAAATTGGCCAAATTCTCGCCTCAGAACAATTTACACGGTAAGCGATAAATCAGCTACGATATGTCATAGTAAACGAGGTACTGTACGATACTGTAAAACTCTAATTCGTTTTAGACAGTTACATTTGCTTGCTAATTTACCAAAATTTAAATTTCCAAATCTGTCACAAGTGTCATTAATTAGCTTAAAAACTTATCCATAATTTAATCTTGACTTTTTTTTCCTATCACATAAGTGAGTGATAGGAAGAAAATCAATTGCTTACTGTCCGATTAGTTGACAATTTTAGCCTAAGGTTTCGAAAATTTCATAATATCAATGCAATTATTTTAATTTGGAAAATGTTTTGGATGAAATTTCAAAAAATTTTGTCAATGCGAAGCGAAAAAATTGCTTCAAATCTTATATTTTTTTTCTTTCTTTTTTACAGATATTTGTTTTTGTGGTACAATTCATAATTCCGTTGACAATTATGTTTATTTGCTATTATCATATTTTTGCTGAATTAAGAAAAAGGACATCGAAGAAAATTATGTATGAACAAAATTTATAGTTTTAATCACTTTGAAATGATATCAATGGGTATGCTGATTAACCGGGATGAGGTTAATCGATTTTCCGGAACGCCATCTAATGTTAACCGGAATATGTGTGATGCTGAATGCTTTTAAGTTTACTCATCGTTAAACTTTAAGCATAACCATATTTAGTATGCAACAACACAATCATTGCCATATAGGCAAGTCATACCAAAATAACTGAGCATAAATTTCAGGTTGACAACTTCAAAAATTTCAATTTTAAATTTGAAATTTCCGAATAAATGTAATCTTTTTTCTGTATTGCATAAGCAAATTTTTTGCTGCAGATATCACCTCTGGAAAATTTAAAAGAGAAGAAACTGTTTTTTTTTTTTTTTTCTTTTGAACACTTAAATGATTAGTATTGAAGGAATTTTTTATCAAAATTTCCAAAATATTTTAAAAAATTTTGCGAATAAGGAAAAGATTTATAGGCGCTTGAAAGAACGTTCAATTGCTATGGCAGCATCATCCTCACCGGAAAATCCTGACAGTGGTTTAATGGATTGTAGGAGAACTCTTGATAATAATAATTTCAAAGAAAATCAGGTGGGTGAAGAATAATTTAAGAAATTTTCAATTATAATAATAGGAAGAAGAGGAAAATCGGATAAATAAATTGTTAAGAGGGAGAAATTTTCAACGATAGTATCAAAAAAGAAAAGAAAAAATAGTTTATAGTCTAATTAGAAATTTATTATTTGCGTTTAAATTTTAACTTTTTGCTTAGAAACGGACAAAGAAAAGGAGAAAATTTTAATTTGAGCGAAAAAAAAAATTCATCAAAAGAAAAAAAAAAAAACGGAAAAATATATGACAATATCATTTCCTGTAATTTTTGTCTAAAATATTTCCTGATAACCATTTATCTCTTATTTTTTTTTTTCTTTCTATTTGCAGCCATAAATCTTTTCATCGTCAAAATGCTAAAATTAATTATCCAAAAATAATTTATGAAATGTGAAATTTATCCATTATTTTATCGTTTTTCATCACTTTTTTTTTTTATTATTTTCTGAATTTATTGAATTGAATATGTAATCATAAATATTCATTTATCACACTTAATTTAAATTTAAATGCGAAAATTAATTATTGAAAAAAAGAATTGATTTAATTAAAAATTTATTTATTATATTTTATCATAAATTATTATGAATTTTTAGAATCGAATACGTAACGAATTAGTAGCAAATGCAAGACGTAATACTATTTTATTAGTTAGTATGGTTGTATTATTTGCCGTTTCTTGGCTTCCTCATAATATTGTTTCATTATTAATGGAATTTGATGAAAGTTTATTTGAACGTTACGATGGCGTCAACAATATTTATCTCATCAATTTATTCACCCATTGGTATGTATCTTTTTAGTTTTTTTTTTTTTTTTTTTATGTTTACGTCAATTACGTAACCTTTTTTTTTTTTTTTTTTCGCCTTATTTAAGTGATTTTCGTATCATATTAATAGTAAAACAAATGAAAATATATGTAGAAAAAAAAAAAAGAAAATGAAGACATAAAATCATAAAAAGAAAAAAATAAAAATAATATTAAAATTTTTGTGCTACGTAAAATTTCATTAAAAAAATAAAAAAGAAAAGAATCAATCTTTTGACATTGAAATTCTCATTTTGTTTTTGTTTTTTGTGTTTTTTGTTTTTTTTTTTTATGATTTATGCGAACATTAAGTAGTATGTATAGTTGTCGTTAAATTTTTTATCTATTAGATTAGATGTATCGTAGAATAATTAGCAATCAAGTAGATAGTGACAATTTCATCGCTTCAAACCTAAAGCAGCATCATTGTTGAATGCTTTTCACTTCTTTTAACGTATCATTTTTTTTTTTTTGCGTTTATTTAACGTGATATATTTACGCTACGATATTTTTGTATTAATTTTAACGCTATTTAACGTGGTATATTTACATTATCATTTGACGTTTATACTTCTGTTTGATGCAGCATATTTATATATCACCGTTTGACGTAATTAATATATTTGCACCATCAACTAACGTGATACATTTGCATCACTTTTTGATGTAATATATTTGCACAACCCATTTGACGTAACATGTCATGTGGGCATCATCGTCTAAAGTGCACACACCACTATTTGACGTGACCTTTTTTTTTTTTTTTTTGTATCACGTACTATATTTAATCTAGTATGACTGTAGCACAATATGTTTGTAGTACGTTGCGCAACTATATATCATTCTCCAGCGTAATGTCTAAAAAAACTATTTTGTTGCTCAAAAAAAAAAAAAAAAAAAAACATATCATTCATTATTTATATAAAATTATTTTTTTTCTTTTTTTTTTTTTTTTTTTTTTTAGGGTAGCGATGGCAAATAATGTTTGGAATCCAATTTTGTACGCACTACTAAATCCGTTATTTATTGAATTAATGGCGAAGACATTGTATAGGTTACGGACGATAGTATGTTGTTGTTTTTATTCAGAAACGAATGCCACAAGAGATGAATCAGTTGAGGTTGAATGAAATTTATTTAATAAATTAATTGTTCAATTATTTTTCTCCTTTTTTTTTTTTTTTTTGCAATTAGATTTGAAAATTTTTTGGAATCAATCTAATTTCTAAATTACTATGGATAAAATTTTTGAATATGATAATTCTATGAATTTCATTAAACGATGAAAATATGAACAATTTGATTACAAATTAATTATTGCTAAAAATCGAAAAAGAAGAAAAAAAAAAGCAGCATTACTAATATTTTCAATTATTGGTTTTTTTTTTTTTTTTTCAAATTCCAATTATTGTTTTGAGGAATAAAAGTCGAAGTTACAAATGAAGCCATCACTGAAACAGCTTCTTAAAAGGTATCGAAAATATAAATGTGGAAATGAAAATGGCACTTAATAAATCGACATAGAGCGAAGAGAACTGAAAGCCTCATATCTTCATGATTTTAGTTAATATTATGAAATGCATTTCGCCTGAAAAAGTTTCCATTTGCCTGCTTTAATGATAAGATATGATAAAGATAGGTAGAGCTCACATAATGCATATTTTATGCCCAATAGATTTCTTCTTTTTTTTTTTTGCAAATAATTACATTGATAACGATTGCACTGATAATCACAAAATAATACATGGTATTAGTAAAAGTTGCAAAATTGATAAAATAAAATGAAATAGAAATAGTAAAAAAAAAAAAAAAAAAATGAAAGTTTTAAGTTCAAAAATATGATTTGTAATATCTGGAACTTACGAAGAATTTTGCAAAAATTTGCATTGGAGATACTATTAGATACATTCTTATCAATTTTCGAGAATGCTAAATTTGTTTGCGAAAGAAAAAAAAGAATTTCAACAAAACATTTTGCGTCTTTTATCGTACGTGTTACGTTGTAAAATGTATTAAGCATATATGCTATCAAAATTCGACGATTTGATTTATTCTTTATAATCAAATTTTAGGATTTTGATAGCACTGATAATAGCGCTTAAATCATACATTTCTTTTCATTTTTTTGAATTGAAACTAATCGAAATTCTTTAATTCTATCCATTTTTTCCAGTTCATCTATTTTCCCAATAATTCTACATACCGTATGATCAAATGATCTTGATAACGATTTCATATCAGTGATGTTGAAGATGACTGCTTCAAGATAAAACCAAAAAAAAAAAAACAGCATGCGTTAAGATCGAACTGTTAGGATACTGTAGTTTGACCTCGTCAAAAATCGATTTATTTATGTAACTTGTAGATCGGTAAATTTTTATTTTTAAAGCACTAATTAGATTAGCATCAAATTAAAAAATGTAGTGAATTATAATTTACTTGAGGAAGAGAAAAAAAAAAATCAATCTGAGCAAAATTATTTTAACAGTTAAATGAATTCTTGATATAAGTGATGAGCTGCATGATAATACTTATCAATCATAATGAACTGAATGAACGAAACAGATAAAGAAATGAGAAAGTTTCAGTGGTGATTAATTTTTTATAATTTAAGAAAATACGAATGGTATGGTGGAAGTAGTTTTGAATGCCAAAGAAAAAAAAAAAAAAAAAGTCAAAAAAGAAAAATGAATAATGATAAATTAAATAATTTCCAACCTCATCATAGCTTAGGTAGTAATTTATTAACATTAACGTTAACATAAAAGGTAACTATTAACAGCTTTTCAACTCATAATGATTTTACGAAAACTGATTTATAATAGTAACTTTTTTTTTTTTTTTTGCTACCGTTTAAAATGAAATTAACTCAAAAAAAAAAAAGAAAACTGGCAGTTTGATTAATTTATTATACAAAAATGGAAAAAACATATAAAATCAGACTTCATCCTACCAAATAGTTAATACATTTCGAAGAATTAATTTCTAACATTTTGCCATGAATTTTTTTTTTTTTCTTTATGATTTTGATTTTATTCATTACTTTCTAAAATGGCATATAACATATCGTTTCATTCTGAAACAAAAATTTTGCCGATAAAATATTAACAATTTTTGTAATGATCAAGTCAAAATCTTTTTTCTTTTTTTTCTTTTTTTTGTTAACAGATTCACTTAAAAGAAGTTTCTCTATTAATTTTATATTCAAAAAGTCTTTTTTTTTTTAAAAAAACTTTTTTATTTAAAAAAAAAGTAAAATTCATATATTAATAGCAATTTCTTTTTTTTTTTTTTATTGTTAAATTATCTATTAAAATCCGAAAAGACCAAATCGATAAAACACAGAAGGCTAATTTGCGACACTATAGTTATTAATATCAATAATTTTAATTAAAAAATCAAAAATTATTGAAATTCAAAGATTTCCACAGTTGTTCCGTTTCTAATGTCAACTTGAAAAATTTGATAAAATTCGATGGGATGATTTCCGATGAGATTGATTTGACAACAAATTCATTCTCGAGAGAAAGTCATTTACATGCGGCAATTCTGATTGATACTTGAGAATCTTGTCATTCAGAAGGACAAATCGTTTTCAGTTCCATTCTTTATATTCCGTTGTACAAACATTTCCATTCAACCAGCATTAAATACTTCAATTTTATGGATGGAAAAATTTGTAAAATTATTTCAACAAAGCTGTTGATTCATTGAAATTTATTCATGATTTTATCGAAAAGGCTGTTTAAAAAGAAAAAAGAAGGAAAGAAAAAAAAAACTTATTAACAAATTTTTGATCAATTAGACAGGTGTATTAATTAATTATGCTGCTGAAACTATATTTATTACCATTTTCACCGCTCAATTTATTAATAAGTATTGTTATTGCTGAAATCATTTAATCAAATTGCAATTTTCCATTTCCAATCCTAATTTATTTATGCAAAAAAAAAAAGAAAGAAATGATGAAGCAGTAAATTCAATAATAATAATAAATATTAATAACAATCTTAAATTATTTATGTCGAAAAAAAAAAAAGAAATGAAGCAAGAAATTCAATAATAATGGCAATTAATAAATAAATAAATAATAATAATAAATATTAATAAGTATAATCTAAGCAAAACTGGGAATGCAAAAAATGCATTGGTAAAATATGAAATGAAAAATTGCATTTGAAAAATGCGTCTGTGGTAAAATTTAAATAAATCAATTTACCGGTGCTATAAAACGTATTGTATGTGAAAAATACAATTTAAATTTGATTATTTATTGAAAAAAAAAAAAAAAAAGAAAATTTAGTTGGCTTTATGTGTGGGATATAAATTGCTTTGCTCAATGTTAATAATACCTGCAACGGCTAATTCTTTAATGGTCATTTTATAGCGGTCAGTTTTCTCAATTCCTTTTTTTTTTTTTTTTTTTTTGCTTTGGTATCAATAAAATGTGATTGAGAAAAGTAAACTTCAAACATTTAAGTATTTATAAAATGCTTAATTTACTCACTTTTCATGCTAACCAATAAAGCAATTGAAAAAGTATAGGTAAAAGAAAGAAAAGTGCTGCAATTGTGCAGGTTAAATAATTATTCGAATTATTGAATAAAGTTAATACAAAAAATAATTTGAATCTTTTTTTTTGATTTGTTTTAGTTGTTTAGCTTAATTAACTTGCTTAATTAACTACTTATATTTTTTAAAGGGGGTGTAGTGGTCAAATCAGAACATAGTAGTGTAATAGATTGAAGAGAAAGGAAATATATTTAAAGTTTCTCTTATTAAATTTCCTTATCAAATTGTTATCATTATCAACTAAAAAAAAAAAGTTTCAGAAAAAAATGATACACAAACAAAATGAATAGCTAGTAGGATAAATAAGCGTAATTTAACTCAAAAAAAAAAAAAGAAAAAAAAATAAAACATATTCAATTTTTATCATTAATAAACTTTTAGTAAAAATAAAGCACAATAAAGAGCAAACAAAAAATTTTTTTTCAATTAACTTGAAAATTTTCCTAGTTCAAAAGTTGCACTGACTTATTTGCTTTTGCATTGAAAAATTTTGAGTTGACTTATTTGATTTCATTGCTAATTATCAATTAATATTTTAATTCACATAAAATACATTCCGTTTATAACAGAAATTTATATCAAACATATTTTCGCACATTTGTCTAAGAATATATTATATGTGCGTACGTAGATCTAGTCAAAACGCTACTCTAATCATTCTAATCAATTAAAATCATTCTAATTAGATAGAAATTTTTACTTTTAATGCATTCATCGTTTTTACATTGTTAGATATTAATCATCAGCAACATCATCGCAATCATTATTATCATTGTCATCGCCATCACTGTCATCAAATCAACATCATACAATCACCATCACTGGTACTAGGTACTACTAACATCACCACTAGGCTCAACCTGCTGCTGTACAAATAAAGAGAATTTTTGAATGAATACAAAAGCCAGAAATCAATAAGGTATGAAAGAAAGGGGAGGCGGGGAGGACCAGAGGCCGGGGGCCGAGAGTCGAGAGTCGCTCCGTGATGACGAGACGAGAGTTCCTTCACCAACCTTCAAATGCTTCTGGGAAAGACCGTTGCCTTCTCAAACTTTTCCATTCATAGATGCAAATACCATTTTAGACCATAACTTCAACTTTACTTTCTATTCAAGTGGTGCACCACACACACACACACACACACACACACACACACACACACACACACACACACACACACACACACACACACACACACACACACACACACACACACACACACACACACACACACACACACACACACACACACACACACACACACACACACACACACACACACACACACACACACACACACACACACACACACACACACACACACACACACACACACACACACACACACACACACACACACACACACACACACACACACACACACACACACACACACACACACACACACACACACACACACACACACACACACACACACACACACACACACACACACACACACACACACACACACACACACACACACACACACACACACACACACACACACACACACACACATACATACACACACATACGCGACATTCTTGGTTCCGTTTAGTCTTGAGCAGTTTTATGTCTCCGATCTAATCCGCTTAGGATTATTCTGGTATAACTTGATGGGTGTATGTGTGTTTGTCTGTGTCTGTACACAGACCTTCTATTAGTTTAGATAATATTTCGGTTTTGCTCTCTCATTAATAAATATTTCGCTTAATTTTTCTCATTAAATATCAATTCATAAAATATCAGATCATTATTGTTGGCTTTTCACTCACCGTATGTATTATATTTGATTGCTATTTACTGTATGCGACTGCTGCATTTTCTGCAAAACTAAAAATTTACTTTATAAAAAGATAAATTTGTCAGAATAATTAATCAACTGATATATTCAAGAAAACTAATTGTCTACAATTCATTGATTTATTCATTTTCTTTTTTTTTTTCTTTTTTTTTTTTTTTTTTTTTTTGAGAGCAATCAAATCGCTTATCAAGAAATATGCTATCATTTTGTGGTAAGTATTTTTTTTTTCTTTTTCTTTTTGTTTTTTTTTTTTTTTTATAAAATTCTTTCTGGTTTAATTAATAAGTTGGTTTGTTAGAAATGAATTGATGAGTGTTACCGACGGAATAGTAATGGATGGATCAAGCAATTTGTACTAATAATTTCATTATCATTTTTTTTTTTTCATCGNTTTTTTTTTCTTTTTTTTTTTTTTTTTTTTTTTTGAGAGCAATCAAATCGCTTATCAAGAAATATGCTATCATTTTGTGGTAAGTATTTTTTTTTTCTTTTTCTTTTTGTTTTTTTTTTTTTTTTATAAAATTCTTTCTGGTTTAATTAATAAGTTGGTTTGTTAGAAATGAATTGATGAGTGTTACCGACGGAATAGTAATGGATGGATCAAGCAATTTGTACTAATAATTTCATTATCATTTTTTTTTTTTCATCGAAATTTAAAGGCGGATAATGTAAGCCAATCGGAATGCATTTATCAGGCCTACCGAATTCATATCAGATAGTTTTTACAGATCTAAATTCACTGCGTAATTCTTGAAATACGATAAAACAGTTCGTCCAAATGAATAATATTTTGTTTGTTTAACTGATGAATCATTTCTTCTCTATGCTTGAAATTTTGATAGAAATAGCATTTTGACGAAATATTCGTAAAAATTAATTGTAATTAGAAAAAAAAAGAACCATAATTAAACTGTAAATTTCAAGCCAAATTATAGGATAAGAAAAGGCTCAAATCAATAATGTGGTGCTTCCAATTATAAATGTCAATTAATTACGAAATGGATAGAAATTAAGAAGTACCAGAAAAAAAAAAAGAAAAAATCCATTTACAAGTTAAAATTAAATTTTTATGAAAAGATAAGGTAAAAGGAGAGAAAAGGAAGTGATTTAATTTAAAGGAAATAAATTTGAAAATATTATTGTTGCAGCAAGTGAAATTTTCTCTTAATTTAATTATGTAACAATGGAGAAAAAAGCAGTTTTGTTAATTTAAATTTTTTTTTTTTAATATAAATTAACAACAAAATATTGCGTGAAATTCCTTTTCAATTTAATTTTCAAATGCATTTTTTTTTCTTTTTAACTTAAAATTTTTTGTCCAAAACAACAATAACAAATAATCGCTGTGTCATTTCAAAATTTTTATTAAACAATTGCTACAGAAATGAAAAATTTATAACGTTTTCAATTGCAACATTAATCATGAAATATTTGCGATCCATTTTTTTAAATCTATTGTGCGCTTTTTTTTTTTTTTTAAATTTAAATTGAATATGAGAAAATTGGAAAAATTTCAAAAAGTTTTCAAATAGAAATACTAATTAAGATAATTATTTAAACGAAATATGGTCCTTAATGGCTGTGTAGCTAACATTAAATATATTTAAATTAGGTTAATTGATTTTTAATCACATTAATAAAGCATGCATAAATGGCTTTGCACTTCTTATCAGCTAATCATTTTTTTTTTTTTTTTGCTGTGTTGGAGAGCGTTGTAGTTAACTGAAAATAGTTAAATGTTATCATTATTCTCCATTAAATGATTTGTTTGCTCATTCTTCACTTCTTCACGCTTGTTATCTTCAAAATATCTTTGGCAATTATTTTAACTAAAGCTTTGATAATTATTTTGGCTAAGAAATGTTAAAAATCTTTTGACAAGGAAAAAAAATTCTTAAATTTTAATCCAAATTTAACGCTAATAATTAGTAGCAAAATTATTTTGGTTCTTTGGACCAGAAGATAACAATGAAAAAAAGCTAAAAATCGCTATCGCAAAATCGGATAACTCATTCCCAATATCATAAGTATACATACCTCTCGGTGAATAATTAACCTGTTAGACTAAGTGCTTAATAAACTTAGTCAATAGCAAGGCTTTCTTGGCTTTATCAAAACAAAAGCCCAGGAAAACTTCTCTACCATCAAAAATTATAACAATGGTAACTTTTCAATTTATTCTTTGCCTAAAAGATAATAAGAATAAACAGACTGGAAGATCATCTAAAAGTTAATTCATGCAAAATAAACATCAGATATTCCCAGCTATTTCATCAAAAAAAAAATTTTTTTTTAATTTTTTTTTTTTTTTTGTCATATTTCTTCCATGCATTGTAAATTTATTTTCACTTTCTTTTTAATCTATTCAAAAGTTATACTTCAGTTTTACGCTCATTATTATTTTTGTTTTCAATTCATTCAGCTAGGCTCTATTATGACTTTCAATAAATTTGAAAATAAATTGTAAAAATCAAAAGTGTACCAATTTAAGCATCATATGTAAATAATACAATTTAAAATTACAAATTAAATTTTTTAAAAGACTCATAAATATTGCATATATTGAAATAATTATGATAGATGCAATAATGAATGATAATAAATCGTTGTTTTAACACAAAACCTTCATTGTTTACTATGTTTTAAATTTATATAAGTTCAGGTTTAAATTTTATATGAAAATTGTAATTTTAGGTATTATAACATTGCGATTTTAACATTATAATAAATGATACAATTTCTTTCAAGAAATTACGGTGTCAAACATTAACTCATGAAAAATCGAATTAAAATTTAAAATATCCCAAAATTATTCTAGTAGTGAATTCTATCTAATATGAAAGAAAATCTAGCACAAATACCAAGTATAAATATGAAATTTGTGCTTTAAATTTGGATCAATATACTCAAACAACTTGAAAATTCTTGACTTAGATCAAATCTTTCCAGAAAAAAAAAAGCTCAAAATCATTAATTAAAATGAAGAAAAGAGATTAAAAAAAATTGAAGTTTGAAATTTCTTTTGTTAAAAACAATATAAAACACATAAAGAAAATAATAAATGTTAGTAAATAATTCATTAAATTTTTTTTTGTATTTTTGTCCGTATTTGTTTATTGGGAAAAATTTAAATTCAAATTCAAATTTTTATCATCCTATGATAAAATGTCACTCCATTGCAACTACTATCATCATTTCTTCATAATCATCTCTTACAACAATTCTGCAATTCATGCCACCTTTCCATTACAACTATCTTTCTTCCTTGACAACAATAAACCATTCGTTACTTTTTTTTTTTTTTTTTTTTTTTTTTTAAGGAAAACAACCAATAGGTAAGAGACAAGAAATGTTTGAGTAACAAATTCATTTTATTTTTTACATTTCAATTTATTTATTTATTTTCTTTCCTTTGCCATTGTTGACTCAGCGGATATGGCAAAAAACTGAAAATGTAAGCAATTAAAAAAGTAAACAATAAACCACAAAATGAGCAGCTTAAAAGAAAAATAAAAATAAAAAGGAATAAATGCAAAAATTAAATTACTTTGACTGATTAAAAAAAGTTGAAATTTTGACAAGTTTTTTTTTCTCTTCAATCTTAGAATTTATGCATTAATTATAAAGCAAATCATTGAAACAAAGAAAAAAAGAACAAATATATATATACATATATAATTAATTACATATTTTAAAATTTTGTGAATAAATATATATATTATGTAGCATAAATGAATTTTTTCCTTAAATACTAAATTAAAATTTATTTGATTATTTAAGCGTTTTGAAAACTGCAAAAATTCTTTTCCAGCAAATTTTTTCTCTTACGGTTTTTTTTTTTAATCTCTTTTAAAAAACGGATACAATTAAGATAAAAATTTTGATAAATATGACAAAATTTTATTCAAGATGTAAAATAGCTCAGTTATCTGCAATAACTAATTATTCATATGTATAATTAATAATTTGTTACAAGACAACCATCACATATAAGTAATATTTTAATACAATAATAGAAATCTGAAATAGAATATTTTGAATATGGATGGAGCAAAAAAAAAAAAGAATGTGAAAGTTTTATTAAAAATTTCCCGATTTTATGAGCCTGAAATCGAATTTGAAAACTTTTCATTTGGACAAGAGTAAAAAGGGAATGTTATTTTCTTTGATTTATTAAACTTAAAATTAATCATTCAAAATTTTATAAAACAAACTTTTGGACTGATGTAAAGAAGACAGGCATTGCAAAACACTACTTAAGAAATTTTTATCACTTATCAAACTTATGATCAATTAACATTGCAGGTGATGAACGTAAATTAGAACGATCAACGGTACCAACACATACAAACATAATGGCTGAAGTACCGAAAGCAAAAGATTTGGTTGATTTAGAATTAATCATACGAAATTGGGCGAAACAAATTTTTGAAGTTACGAAAACTCGTGAAGAAGCTAAAATTAACAAGAAACATCTCGAAGTAAATTTTCATTTTTGAAATACTGACTTGCTAAATTTTAATTAATCGCCTTAAATTAATGACAAATTTTTTCTCTTTTTCTGTCAATTTTTGTTGACAATTATTACTGTAATTGAGGTACGATAATTCATTGCTTCTTAAGTTTTTCATAGATGGTAAATGACACAATCAATCAGTTTCTTTCTTTTTTTTTTTTTTCCTCGCCACCTCAACTTTCATTTTATTTTTATTGGAAAAATTTCGATTCTAAAAGTATAACTTTTTCACGCAGAAAAGTAATTAGGAATAATTGACAAGTCTAAAAAAAACTGCCAGAGAAATGTAAAGCATATGGCGAGAATGAAGTGAATTTGAGGAAAAGAATTGAGCCTAATTAATTACTTAATTATTGTTATTAATGAAAAAGTTATGAAACTTTTTTAAAAAAATAAAGGTGGTCTGAATTTTTTCATAGTATTTCAGCAAATTTCGGCAATTATTTTTTCCTTTAATTTTATTGTGATAATAAAAAAAAACTATCAACAAAACAAAAAATGAGCATATTATTCCAAAAAAAAGAAGTTTTAAAATTTTTTTTTTTTTATTTTCAGATTATTCATTAGATATCGCATATGCTAGTTTTGATGTTATTTTAAAGCAACAAGAAGAGAAAAGAAATTAAAAAAAAAAAATTTGCATTTTTTTTACCGTTAAAATTATTCTCACTGAATGAGTAATTTATGTATTTTTCGTGCAATTAACTCATCCTATGATTTTAAATGAATTTTTGAATTGAAAATTTAATGATACTGGAAATGAAAGGACGAAAATTGGATGAAAAAAAGGAGAAAAAAAAAAAAAAAAAAAACAAGTCGGAAAGTGTAGATGGAAACAATCATCTGATGCAAAATTTTGACATTATTTTTAATCTATCATCCACTTTTTCTCTTTTTTTTTCTTTTTTTTTTTTTGAAAATTTAACTTGAAACTTTTTAACTTTTTTTTTTCGAGNATGCAAAATTTTGACATTATTTTTAATCTATCATCCACTTTTTCTCTTTTTTTTCTTTTTTTGAAAATTTAACTTGAAACTTTTTAACTTTTTTTTTCGAATTTTTCTAATTGAACTGAGCAAGTTGAAAAAGAATTATTTTTAATTCTTTTCCAGTGAACAAAAAATAACCAATTAACTGTACACCGATGTATAGGAAATATCGATAATTTTAAACCAAATTGAAAAAAGTCGAAATTTCAAGCATAAATTTTCATTTTTCAAATCTCCAATGGATAAGGCATCAACAAAATCAGCTCAATAACTTTATAGTATTTCAGAAAAAAAAAAAAAAGTAAAACTGAAAATTTCTAATTTCATACTCTTTCTGTCACATAAATTAACTTTTTCGGCCGTTCCATCCCCCCTACATCAATTTTTGAATTAATAAATACTGAACAATTTTTTTTTCTTTTTAGTATTTTCTAGATATAGAAATATATATATATATTTCTTTTTTGAAAAAATTTTCTATAATTTTTTAGCTTTTTCTTTTCTTTTTTTTTATTTTACATCTGTAAAAGTAATGCTTAACAATGAATTTTATTTCCCTGAAATTGAGCTATAATTTTTGAACATCTGGTCTAAATGACTTTTTGTTTTTTTTTTTCTAAATTGAAAGAAAAATCTTGTTGTTATCTTTCTCTGAGCACTTTGTTTAAAGACAAAACATTCAGTCGACAAAAATTTTGCAGTAAAAAAAGTGATTTTAATTTGAGATTTTTTTTTCCTCTCGCACAAAATTTTTTTATATTTCATTTTTTGATCTGATTTTTTTTTTTTTTTTCTTATAATATAACTAATAGTCCTCATTACAGTAAATGATTTAAAAAAAAAAAAGAGAAAAAGTTTTCATTCATAATGAAATGCTATGCGACGTAATAAATTAGTATTGTAAACTAAAAAATCATAAAAGCATAAATAGCCAAACGTTAATTTAAGCTTATAATTATTTTTTCTTCATTAATTTTGAGAGACTAGATTTTTGAATGTGTGCCACATTTAAATTGAAATATTTCAACTAAAATCATGATATAGGACATATCCGTAATTCGTTCAAGATTTCCATTTGAAAATTTCATAATTTAATCAAATTTTCAAGCATGCCTAAGTTATGAGTTTCATTCACTTCAACAGCTAATTAAATGAACAAAAAAAAAGTTTAATTTTGCCTATGATAGCATAAGAAAAAAGATTTGAAAATTAAATAAGAGATGAAAAAAAAAAAAAAAAATCATGTTTTTCTTTCTTTTGAAATTGTTTTAAAATTTTATCCTTCTTAGCGCTACATTTTTTCATCAATCTTTTTCCTTTTCTTGCAAATTTTCAATTAAATTATAATGCGAAAAAAAGAAAAAAATTCGATGGAAAATGGATTGGCGAAGGAAAAAGAAAGGTTAATTGAAAAAATGTCTTTGCACCGAAATGCTTCAATCCTAAATAGAATTTGCATTTCAATTTTATTTTTATCGAACTGATGACAAGGAAAGATTAACAATGACTAATTATTTCT